>JAOTAX010127780.1:0-19412 GCA_025629825.1 Erythroxylum guanchezii | reverse complement strand
TAAAATCCATTCTTTGGAGGCTCAGAAAATCACTGAGCATATTATTCATATCGCGTGAGTTCTCTTTTTTTCTATCTGACGGCCATTTTAGCAAGTTCTTTTGTTCTCATCACATCGTCCTCGAATGTACGATAACATTCTGCAACATACCCACATCTCTGTACGTCTCCGAACCACGTCGTTGAGAATCGAACTCAATTATATGCTCCAAGCTTTGTGGAGTTGACATAGCATCATTCCTACATATAGGACAACTAGTGTGAGAGTGTAGCCACATGTCGATGCAGGCCACATGGTACGAGTGTAAGCACTCCGGCAACATACGTAATTCTTCACCTTCCTCAAACTCACACAAGCATATCGCACATTTGTCCACTTCGTCTCCTATCAAGTCCTTTCCTTTCTGGTATTTATATGCCGGAATCAACTGCGTCGTCGATATCTCGGCGCTGCTCGGATTTTCCGCCATGTGTGTGGTGTCATTTTGTCCTGAAGGCGGCGGGAGGGTCACCGTCCGGTAACGGTTGCGACCCAGAATTACACAGCGGTAGATGGTGATCATCATAGCTGCCAATCCAACACCGAGTAAGAGAATAAGAAGTTTGGATTTGAGATCATCACCATTGCTTGACATTGTTGGTAATTAGCTAAGGTGCAGCCTAACATCGCAGGTTGTCTTTAAAAGGGTATGTAACTACATCGATGAAGGAGGCGATAAGAACAAGATTGGTGCTCTTATTGGAGATTTGTCGATGAATTTTTCTGCCTAGAAAGGTCACGTAAAGCGTCAAGATGGTTTCGTCGTTGGTGTACTCCTCATGTGCTGAGCTATGACCGAATTGCTTGATTCTTAGTTAACTGTGGGGCTGGCTTTTGGCCTGCCTTTCGTATCCTAGGAAGCTTGTCCAAGCCGTAAGAAATTAGTCAAAGTTCTTCAATGATTAGTTCAGTTGAATTTGTAATAGATTCTTCTTATATCTAAGAAAATAAGTATTAAATGATTATTATGTAATTTTTTTAATAAAAATTATATAATTTTGATGATTATTCATATTTACTAATTGCAGATCTTAAAACTATTTCTTTAATATTATCGTTTGAATTAAAATAAGATGGAGATACAAAATTTTTATGTAAAAATACACTCTCAATGTATGGGATATTCCAGTTGTCAGGAATTTCCCGAATGTGTTTTCCAATGAGTTATTGGGATTACCCTCAGAAAGGGAGACGGAGTTTACTATTGACTTAGTTCTAGGTACTGTTCCTATATCAATTCTTCCATATAAGATGACACCTGTCGAGCTTAAGGAACTTAAGATCCAGTTACAAGAGTTGTTGGACGAAGGTTTTATTAGACCTAGTGTGCCATCTTGGAAAACTCCAGTGTTGTTTGTGAAAAAGAATGATTGGATTTTGAGATTGTACATCTATTATAGGCAGTTGAACCGGGTGACAGTAAAGAATAAGTATCCATTACCGAGAATAGATGATTTACTTGATCAATTATGGGGAGCTCAGGTGTTTACTAAATTGGATTTGGGATCAGGGTATCATCAGATGAAGATAGCAGTAGTTGATGTACCAAAAAGTGCATTCAGGATCAGATATGGGCATTTTGAGTTTTTAGTGTTGCCTTTTGGGTTAACAAATGCTCCAACAACTTTTATGGCGTTGATGAATAAGGTATTCCAGCCTTACTTAGACCATTTTGTAATTGTGTTTATAGATGATATTTTAGTGTACTCGAGGAGTAGAGAGGAACATTTTGAACACTTGAGGTTAATCCTACTGACAATGAGAGAGAAGCAATTGTATGCCAAGTTCAGTAAATGTGAATTTTGGCTTGATTAAGTAGTATTCTTAGGTCATATATTGTCTAGACAGGGCATACAAGTAGACCCAAAGAAAATTGAGGCAGTGATGAAGTGGGAAGCCCTTAGAAATGTGTCTGAGATCCGGAGTTTTCTCGGGTTAGCAGGATATTACAGGAGATTTGTCGACAAGTTTTCATTGATCTTAGCCCCTTTGACAAGGCTTCTAACGAAGAATGTACCTTTTAGATGGACTGATGAGTGCTAAAGGACTTTTGAGGAGTTAAAACATCAGTTGACTACAGTACCGGTGTTATCTATACCATCAAGATCTAGAGGATATGTAGTGTATAGTGATGCTTCACACTAGGGGCTAGAATGTGTTTTGATGCAGTATAGCACAGTGATTGCATATGCATCGAGATAGTTGAGGTCTCATGAATTTAATTATCTGGTTCATGATTTAGAAATTGTTGCGGTGGTGTTTGCTCTGAAAATTTGGAGACGTTATCTATATGGTGAGACATTTCAAATATTTACAGATCATAGAAATTTGAATTATTTATTGAGTCAGAAGGAGCTGAATATGAGACAAAGGTGATGGATTGAATTACTTAAAGATTATGATAATATAATTGAATATCACCTTGGTAAAGCTAATGTTGTAGCTGATGCATTAAGTAGGAAATCTAATAACAGTTAGAAAATCTAATAACAGTGTGGCCCAAATATAGGCATCGAGGTTACCCAATTTAGTACAACTGAGAACATTGAATGTTGAGCTAAATTTGGGACAGAATGAAGCATTAATAGCTACATTGAAGCTTAGATAGGTATTGCATGAAAGGATCATAAAAGCTCAAAGCAAGGATTTAGAATTTATGAAGCTTATTGAGAAGTTGAAACATAATTCAAGTTCTGAGTTTGAATTGAGAGATAATGTATTGCAGTTAAAGCAGAGATTATGTACACCTGATGTTGATGATCTGAGAAAAGAAATTTTGGAGGAAGCTCACTTAGCAGTTTATGCTATGCATCCTAGTACTATCAAGATGTACAATACTCTGAAACAACATTTCTAGTGGCGAGAGATGTAGAAGCAAGTGGCGGAGTATATTGCTAAGTGTTTGACTTATCAACAAATTAAGTCAAAGCATCAAGCTCTGGTTAGGAAGTTGTAGTCATTGCCTATTCCGGAATGGAAATGGAAATGTATTACTATGGATTTTATTATGAGTTTGTCGAGAACTCCGAGGCAACATGATGTCATATAGGTTATTGTTGACAGATTTACAAAATCAACCCATTTCTTACCTATGAGAGGAAATAATACACTGGATTAGTTAGCCTAGAGGTATGTTAATGAAATAATAAGGTTACATGGAGTCTCATTATCTATTGTGTCTGATCGAGATCCTAGATTTACTTCTAGATTTTGGGATAGTTTATAGACAACAATGGGCACAAGGTTGAACTTTAGTACAACATTTCATCCTCAGACAGACTGACAGAGTGAGAGGACAATTAAAACTGTTGAGGATATGCTCAGAGCTTGTGTATTAGAGTTCTAAGGAGCATGAGATCAATACGTAGCTCTTATTGAATTTGCATACAACAATCATTATTACAGTAGTATTGGTATGGTTCCATATGAGGCATTGTATGATAGGAAGTGTCAAACGCCTTTGTATTGGGATGAAAAGGGCTTAAGGATTGTTGAAGGCCCAGAAATGATTCAAGACATTGTTGATAAAGTGAAATTGATCCGTAATAGAATTAAAGCAACCCAAGATAAACAGAACAATTATGAAGATTAGCATGGGAGAGATATGGAGTACCAAGTGGGAGATAAAGTGTAACATCCCGGTACCTATGATAAGACTTGAATAGTGAATATGAGAAATTATTGAGAAATTAGAAAGTACAATTCATGCTTACGCAAAATATGACATACACATACACGATAATATTGATTTTTTTACATTAATATGATTGTAAATGCATTCATGACATTTTCCGTGTAAAATTGAGCTATAAATGGGAATTGTGGATTTTATTGTTTTGAAAATTTAAATTGGGTTGTATTAACATTGATTTTGGCAATTTTGGTATATTTAAGATATTTTAGAAATTTGGAGTATTTTTAGACTAGGAAAATTGTTGAAATATAGACCAATTCTAATCTGAAACATGGACTGATTAAATATTGACAAATGGCTTACATGCATGGTGACATGTGGCAGTGAGTTTGTAATACACATAGTTACGTGTTTAGTAAGGAAATTTCTGCAGCTTGTGTGTTCTTCACTTGAGTTGTTCTTTATCCACATCGAAAACACCAAACTGTTTCTGTTGTGAAATTGGTTATTAAATCTTACGTCAAGTAAGAATTGCAGTTCATAGAGAGAGAGTTTGATTTCTGTTAAAATCTCAGTGTTCATCCATTCACCAAAATCTGAATTGCTAGGAATTTAGCTAACTCAAGTAAGTTGAGTTTTAAGCTTTGTGATATTGTAAATGGTATTTCAATAATGCATGAATTAGACTAAAATACTTGTGACAATTGGAGTAAAATGAAATGATGCAGAAATTTATGAGAATGGATAAATATATATACTCTGTTTTGTTTTAGAGAAATACTTATATGTTGGTTTCATTGTTGATATGCATGAATTTGTGGAGTGTTTATATAAATGAACTAAATTGAGTTTGATAATAAGGAATGAGGATTTGGTGAGATCTTAATATAGAGAGGGGTTAAATGAAGTGAAAGTGTAGATGAAAGTGAAAAGAAATGAATTAGATGAAAGATAGAAAAGTGCTGAAAAATGGAAACATGCGTGAATTTGTTGATTTTTGAATTGGATATGAATCATGGATTTTGATTTATTAGTATTATGTTGAACTGAAAGGGAAGTAGAAAAGATGAGTTATGTGTTAGTTGTAAAGCGTAAAAGTGAGAAATCTGGAAAAAAAAGGAAGGAGAGAAGAAGAATTGTAGTTTGATGAAGAAGAAGGATGATGCATGATCGTGACATCGCTGAGGAAGTTGAGAAAGCACAATCGTGTTTCTGCATGATCGTGACTTCGTTGATGGACTTGGAGAAGCACGATCATGGCTTCCATGCTTTCTGAGGGAAGGTTGTTTCTGAACATACTTCAATCTTTTTGTTATAACTTCTTCACCCGACATCCAAATTACATGAGACTTGAACCAATAGACTCATTACACATTCTTATTCACCTTCACAAAAATTTATGATCATCTAAATCGATTAGGAAAAGATTGAATGATAAATGTAGGATGAATATGATGAGGAGTGCTGGAATATTGTTAACTGGAATGATTTCACTGAGCATGCTTCGTCATTTTCACTATATCTTGATATGTACATTTAAAAATGGAATTATTCTTGATTTAAATTAAATTAGCAACATATGGCTACAAATTGTCTAAAGAGATCGAATTTCAATTCTGTTACTAAGAATTACAAAATCTGACTTGAAGTTGAATACATAGTACAGTTATAGTTCAAAGAACAATCCAAAGTAATTGAGTATAACTTTTGGAATACTGAATCAAATTGTGTGATCTTAGTATCAATAGAAACCTAAGACATGGGAGAACAAGTTTCTAGAAGGAAGTGTTATCAAATTACTTCACTTTCCTGATGAGAATAATTAAGCAAAGTAGACCCGAAAATTGGTTGTTAGACAAATCTGGGTTGATCATTTGAGTATTGTTCTAGGAAAGAGTTTTGTGATAAGAATAATGATATGAAATCCAGAATTGTCATAAACATGCATTGTACGTATTTAGTAAACATGAATGTGCATAAATGAATTCATAATTGTGCAAAATAGT
Source organism: Erythroxylum guanchezii (assembly GCA_025629825.1). Classification (NCBI taxonomy): domain Eukaryota; kingdom Viridiplantae; phylum Streptophyta; class Magnoliopsida; order Malpighiales; family Erythroxylaceae; genus Erythroxylum; species Erythroxylum guanchezii. The sequence continues at coordinate 13,733 of JAOTAX010127780.1, read as the reverse complement.
GATATGTGTATGTATTGCATTGTATAGAGGAACACATTGAGTGACAACATCTAAACATTGCCGGAACATCAAGGCAATAGCTATCTAGAGCATACTGTGAGTAACCTAGATGGTCTCACTTAATATTTATCTGTTATATATTATATTCTGAATATGAATTATTTGTACTGATTTCGGACATGAAGGTTCGAGGTACTGATTGATGAATGCGGAATAATAGAAGTGTTCATTGAATGTGAATTTGGTGAAATAATTGTTTCTCAACATGTTTATTGAATGTCAGACTAAGGTTCGATGATATATGTGATTGAGATTGTGAATGAGACTGTAAATGTGATTGAATAGGAATGAGATTGAGAATGGGAATGATTAAAATCATAATTGATTGAATATGAATGTGATGCATTTCATATACGAATGTATGATCAGATAATGACTGTTGTTGACTTAAGTAGCCACCGAATATGAGCTTAAATCTCCAGAATGTAGCTAAAAGCCAAAGGCTCGTTATGTACAATGAGCCCTGTATCCATAACGGGTAAGGGACAATTATCAATGAGCCCAGTATCCACAATAGATACGGGACAGTTATCAATGAGCCCAGTATCCAGAATGGATAGGGATAGTTAAGGCACTCAATTACAACAATGAAATAATTCAAAGTGGGTCACATGTGCATTGCAAATACACTTAATAAGTGTAATTGATTGATTGATTGACTGATTGAATTGTAATGTGGCCATATGACTCAATGAGTATGGATATGTGAAATACTAATTTGTGATACTATATGCAAATAAGAAAATGTGAAAATATGTGCTTATATGACTTGATATATGGTATGAATTGGGTGAACCATCGAGGATGGTCACTCACTGAATTTGCAAAAATTCACCCAAAGTTTGTAATATTTTTCAGGTTCAAAGGAGATATTTAGTTAGGCTAATTGGAGTATAGCCACTGAATTAGATATAGACTAAAGGTCGGGATCAGTTTGCACCTGAATATGTCTTCAGTGATTTTTTTTAAACTATAATTCCATAAATATTGTACAATGAGTTTGTAAATGATTTGGTAATAAAATGACATTATGATTACAAGTGTTTTGTTTCTGAAATGGGCCCAAGTGGTTGTTGAATTCTGACGATTTGTAAAATGATTGTCACACTTGTGAATGGAAATGTTTAAAAATAAAGTGGGCCCGATTCGATTATTGATTTCCGCATATGTGTATATTGTTTTCAAAAAAAAGTATTAAAATGAGTTTTGACTGAATGACTGTTCTAGCATGCCACCCTTACGAGATACGTACTCGGATATCACCCAGAATGTCGGGTACGTATCTTGCGTCCGAGTACGTATCTTGCGATAGTGGGGTGTTACATGTTGGTATCAGAGCCCAGATTTAGTATCTTACATGGGCATTTTTCGACATATGTGTCAAGTTACATGCATTTCAGTCATGTCATAGCAGGTAGTAGCAACTGATCCCTAGTCTGAGTTGCATTTATATGCGTCGCATACATGAGCATTTGTTAAATGTTTAAATTGATGGAAGTAGTGGGAAGAATGATGATCTGCCTGAAACAAGTCAAAAGAGGGTTGGGAGGGTGTTTGTGAATAAAAGAGGGTTGGGAGGGTGTCTGGTGCGTGCACTACATATGCCAGATGATGACGAGAGGGGAGTGTGCATTGCACGTGCCTTGCGATCAAAAGGAAATTGACTGGCACGTCCGCTGGAGGTGACCTTGGGACACGCGCCTATCGTCTTCTCTACGAAAACTGTCCCCATTTTTGTTTGCCTCCAACGATTTAGAATCGTCCCACAATTCCTCATGTGTCCATGTTTACCCAACTGTCGGGTAGTGCTCCATGTCACTCATGGCCTTACTTGGACTACAATTGTCGGCTCTCATAACCGTCCACACCGGTGAACTCATTGTCGTCCTTTGTGCTACCTTGCGTCCATGGGTGAGTTTTCACCCATCATTTTTGCGCGGTGGTGATGCCAAATCAGTGGCGTCGCTGGCCCATAATCACCAGTGGCATACATTTCGCAAGTGTTTTTTTTAAACACTTGTTTATGAAATCTTTAAAACCATTAAACACAGATAAGACAAATAGAGGAGCAAGAAACATACGTAGACATAAACAAATATACAGGAATACATACTCTTGTTGAACAACTGGTTTTAGACTTCAGAAATAGAGCACATACAAACCCAGAAAAACACATATGTTCGTGGAAACAATTTTCAAAAATAAATAAAGGCATAAATTCAAGCACATATACATTGTCTTCAGGTTTTAGTTTTGGCAGAACTTAAAACATAAGAGAGTGGAAACAATTTCTAGAGAAACGCATGTTTAAAAACAAAAAAAACATATGCGATTTTCAGAACAATCAAAACCAAGAACAGTTGTAGAAATAGCTTCGGAAAAAGACAAAAACCAAAGTAAAAGATATCCAAATCAACAATAATCAAGCAATGAATCCAAGTGAAACAATTAAAGGAGGCTTTGATACTACTATTAGAATCCAATCGTGATCGAATCACGGGCACAGCGGAAAAACAAAATTTTATAGATTCCGAGCGGATTCTGATAATTGAATAAACTTGAATAAAATATAAAACGATTTAGAAATCGTACCTTGTTCACTTTTCTGTTGAAAAGTCTTTGAAACTTTTTCCGATTGATCAATCACTAGTTGTTCAAGTGTCCAGTTTCTAATATTATCCACAGAGCAATTCTCAAACTGATTTGAGAGGAAGAAGACAAAAAGTGCTAGCTTCCAAAAAGCTCTTCCCTTTAAATAAAAAAAAATCATAAGAGTCTTTTATTAAAATTAAATCTCTTTAATTATAATTAAAATCAAATTCTAATTAAAATTAATTTAATTTTAATAAAATCAAATATCTCATATTTAATCCCCAAAGTTTCTCAAATTTTTTAATTAAGTCAAACTTAATTAAATTAATTTTTCTTTCACAAGTTGCTCTTTGATGTGTGACCCATTAGGTTCCTAATAAATTGGAAATGATTATAAATTGTAATTCTAATTCACAATTAGAATTAGATAAATTAAAACTTCTTTCAATTTATCTTTAATTCTCCAATTAAATAATTCATAATCATAAATCATGATTGACGTCTAGCAACATGTCATGATTATCCAAATATAAGGAACGTCAAAGTGATTGATTTAACCTGCTCATGCATGGCTATAATGTATAATTTAATCCTTTCATCATTCAATATTCTAATTGGACAAAGTATGAATACAGTGTCTACTCTTATCCTCCAATCATGTTCGTTTATACTAATTAGTAATTGATTTATAATTGAAATTTGAAAACTCCTTTTCACATTTCAATTCTTTCAAATTTCAATTCACTCTGACTAGAGAATTCTATAAATCATTATTAATCAAGAACAATAGAATATTCTCTCTAATTACTTTAGAGTGACAAATCCTATGTTGACTTACTCAGCTATCTACATATGGTTCATACTGTATCCAATTTCTATCAACTGAATTATTCTAGGATGATTCATAAGTAGCATCAAAACACTGTAATTCCCACACTAGATACCTTAGTAATCTCAAGTCTGAGAATTAATTATACAACCATCATTATGAGATAAGTCATAGACACATAAGTAATATTCCATCCGAAATTCTTATAATCAAGTTAGTTCCAGTAACTTATTCTCTAATAATGACCCACACATTAGTTTAAGTATCTCTATATTTTAATTTATGAGATCAATTATTTTCTTCATAAGAAAGAAACATAATGTGTGCTAGTTTTACCGTTTCAATAATTTCCAGTCTTAATGAAACTACAACTAAGAACATTTAGGACTAACACATAAGTGTAAATTGAATCTCATAATTATGATCTCATCATAATTTCAATTACACAGTAATTATTCCATGATTTTATATTTATTATTAAAATATAAAATATTAATTAAATTAATACATAAAGATAAATAAAGCCTTTTATTAACTCAAAATAATGTCATGCATTAATTTGCATCCAATTGATTGGCTGCAAGGGCATAAACTTACAAAACATGTTGTGTAAATACTCAATAGACAAAATTAAATGAGCCAAAATAGACAAATTCTAGTTTGAAATAATGAGAAATAGTAAGAAGGCAGCAACAGTCATAGCCATAAGTTCTATTGCAGTTCGTACATATATTGATCTCAAATACACGGAAGAAAACTAATTAAAAATGTTACAGTGATTCTGAATATATGGCCAATGTCAAAGTAGAGGGGAAAAAGTAGAAATGCATTAAAAGAGAATTTTGTTATTATGAAATTGATTCTTATCTCACCGATGCCAATTATAGGCCTAAAAAAGCTATATATATAGATTAATACATATATAGCACTTGTACAAGATAAGGAAGGAAATATTTCAATTTTATCTACTGCAACTAAAATATGAAAGAGATATCATTACTATCAGATGGAGTTTCCTTTATCTGATAAACTACCACATCTAATGAACTACCAAGAATTTGTTACTCTTTGGAAGTCCTTGTCACCAACTATATTTCTTTTGATAATTTTATGAGTACGATCAGCCTTATCACTCTATGATTTATAGGATTTCTTATGATCATCCTTATCACTCCATGATTTGCTAATAGTATCATCCTTATCACTTCGCGAAGGCTGTTAATTGTTAATATCCCCCTGCAAACTGAGTCGAGGTCAAAGGCACAATTTGTTGCAAAAATATGTGAGGGTAGCCTTGGACACATGTTTAGCGAATCTATCAGTAAATTGTTCATTAGAGGACACATGTTTAGTGACAAGTAATCCAAGTGCAACTCGTTCGAGTACAAAATGGTAATCCAACTCGATGTGTTTGCTTCTAGCATGAAAGAAAAAATTGATTGTCATGTATACAACACTGATATTATCACAGTAGAGGATTCGCAGAGATAAGAGAGTGATGCGAAGATCTTGAAGAATATAAGTGAGTCATGTAAGTTCGGCAGCAGTATTAGTCATAGCACGATACTGAGCTTCAGTACTAGAGCGAGAGATTGTGTGTTGTTTCTTAGCACATCGTGAAATGATATTTGTGCCAAGAAAAGTATAGTAACCGGTGGTAAATCTCCTTATTGTAGGGCAGCCAGCCCAATTAGCATAAAAGAAAGCAGACAAGTCAAGAGTTGCATTGGAAGTGAGGTGTAAACCAATGTAAAGTGTTCCTTTCAAGTATCGAAGGATTCGTTGAACCAATTCCAAATGAGCAACTGTAGGAGCATGCATGAATTGTGAAACATAGTTGACACTATAGGATAGATATGGACGTGTCAGTGTGAGATATTGGAGAGCACCAACAATTCCTCGAAAGTGACTAGAATCAGTAGTAAGAGTAGTATCTATAGCAGGTTTGAATTTAACCTCTAAAGGCATAGGTATAGGCTTGTAACAAAGTATATTGGATCGTTCAAGAATGGTAAGTGCATAGTGCGACTAGGATAGATGTAGCTCATCTGGTGTGCTAGAAATTTCAACTCCAAGAAACTGATGCACCGGACCTAAATCTTTCATAAAGAACTCACAACTCAGAATTTGAATAAAAGGGGAAACAAGCTCTGTGGATGACTCTGTAAGAATCATATCATCAACGTAGAGAAGTAAAACAAGTGAACCTTGATCAAAATGAAAAATAAAAAGAGAAGGATCAACCAAAGTTCAAAAGAAACCATATGATATAAGAAATTCGTTGAGCCTATCAAACCAAACATGTGGTGCTTGTTTAAGTCCATACAAAACACGCTAGAGCTTACATACATGCATAGGTTTTTATGGATTAGTCATACCTTGTAGTTGTGTTCCATATATATATATATATATCTTCAACGATGTTGCCGTGTAGAAAAGCATTTTTAACATCGAGTTGATGAATGGGCCAATGTCTCACAAGAGCAAGAGTTAAGATGAGTCAAATTTTACCTGGTTTGATTATAGGAGAGAACGTTTCTATGTAGTCAATACCATTAATCTGATGATATCCTCTGGCGACTAAATATGGTTTGAGATGATCTAATTTACCATCAAGTCATAACTTGGTCTTAAAAATTCATTTGGATTTGATTACATACATATCTGGAGTGTGTGAAACTAATTGCCATGTTTCATTTTGATGTAGTGCAACAAGTTCATCAAGCACAATAGCTTTCCACCTAGGACGCGATAAGGTTGATTTAATATTTTTCGATTCACGAGGTATTGTAGCAGATGAAGTTACTGTCAAGGCATATTTAGGATTTGGCTTAACAACTTCAAGTTTGGACCTGGTTATCATGGGATGAGTAACTGATGCTTCATGAGGTGGTGTTGTATTTATAGAAGGATGGGAATCAAGTGCAGGCAAGTGTTCAGAACATAAGTCAGTCAGTAGTATAGGTAGATTCGGACCTTTAGAATTATGATGATTAAAGACAGTCTTAACATCGTCGAGCTTAAGTGCATCATGTGGTGAATTTGGTATAGATTTTGAGCCATGAATATCAACAGATGGTAATGGAATGGAAGTCGATGCAGACATTTGTGAATGACTACATGAAGCAAGAAGATTGTTAGAAGAAGGCAACCAACAGTCAAATATGTTAAGAGCATGTGATTTAGAAGTGGAAAGAGATGAAGAATTAAAAGGAAAAATAATCTCGTCAAACACAATATGATGAGAAATGAAAATTTTACGATTAGGTGGATGGAAGCACTTGTATCCTACTAAAACACAGAAGATAGTTTTAGGGGTCAAATTTATGGTTTCTTGTATCCCATGTATATGGAAAACATTTAGAACCAAAAACTCGAAGGGATGTGTAGTTAGGATGAGTTCCATGTAACATGAAATATGGAGTGTCAAACTAAAGAGATGAAGATGGTATCTGCTTAAGAAGAAAAATTATTGTCGTAAAGGCTTCTACCCATAAAAAAAGAGGTGCATGACTATGTAACAACATTGTCATACCCATTTTTCATATAATTTTGTGCCTTCTCTCAAGTATAATTGTTTGCTTTGGAGTGTAGGGGCATGAAATATGATGAATAATTCCTGTCATAAGAAAATGTGATGATAATCTAGAGTTGACAAATTCTCCTCCACCATCTGAGTAGAAGATTTTTATTTTCTTATTAAATTGTTGTTCAACATACTGTTCAAATCCCAAATAGGCAACAAAAAAAAGCAATTTTATGTTTTAATGGAATAATCCAAGTATACTTGGAAAAATTGTCAACTAAAAATGTATAAAATTTGAAATTGCCAACAGATAAAATAGGGACAGGTCCCCACAAATCACAGTGAATCTTATCAAAAATACTAGAACTAGAATGTAAGGCCCCAAAATATATCCTAGTTGAAATGATATATGTTTATGAAAGTACATGTGAGATAAGAGTTAAAAATTATGCTATGATTTGAATGTGAAAGGCATATGACTTAAATTTTGGTATTGATGGACTATAGTTAGTAAATTGAATTTAAATGTATATTTGGACTAGGAAAATTATCAAATGACAAGTTAAGTTAGTGCATAAAAAATTAGTATGATTAAGCCTACAAAATTTTGACATTTGGTACCATTCAATGTGAGACATTTGGCATCATAAGAGGAAGACAAGTGGCATCATTCATTATGTGACTAATGGCATGACATGTTGGAGACATGTGGCAGCATAAATGGTAGGCAAATGGGCTTCATACTTTGGTGTTACATGGCATGTTAAGCTAGTGACACCTAACTGGTGATAAAGCAAGGTACGGTGGAGAGGTTCATTCTTCATCTTCTTTACTTCTCACCACCGAAACTTGCTTATTCTCTCCAACTTCTGGAATTTCTGCTGGACCTTGGGTTGTCGTCGCCTGAATGTTTGGTATGTGCTAGATGTTTGGAAGTTTAGATTAGTTGGAAACTTGGAGTTTAATTTAAAGTTTAGTAAGGTAAGGGAATTATAGACTTGGTATTCTATTATAACATGTATTGTTTGATGTTTGAAATGGAGCAAACATGTACTGAATAAAGAAAGAATTGAGGTTAGGTATGTGCTGGAAACTGATTGGAAAGAGTAGATACACTGGACAGGTTTTGGTATTTTAGCTATATCATGCCCTGTAGGTATCCAAATTGGATGAATTTTAATTCAGATTAAACTTGAGACATATTTCTACAATTTTCTTGAAGAAGTCTAAATTTAATTCTATCTTTAAGACTTTCAAAATTGGCATGAAATTGAGTCTTGGCTTAGGCTGTAGCATTACCAAGGACATAAATTATGTCCTGTTGTTATTGAATAAACTGTATTGATGTAGGCCAAATTAGACTAAGATTTCTTCACCAAAGTTGTAGCTTATTCTCTTAGCATTAAATTGGTATAAAGTTTGTAATTTTTGAATACTGGAATTGAGAGATATGAGTTGTACAACTTTGAGTGCATGATCAGTCACTAGCCAAAATTTCAAATGTACTCATTCTATAGTATATTGAGTATAACTTCTGGAATAATGAATCAAATTTTATAAACCATACTTCATTAGAAATTTAAGACATAGAGGAACATTTGTTTAGAAGAATATTTTGCTCAGAAGCCTCAGTTTCTATGTCAAAATAGCCATCCGAATTGATTTGAAAAAGATTGGTTGGATGAAAGTGAGGGAGTCTATTGGAATGTTATGAACTGAAGTATTTTTATTATTGAACATGCTTCGGTATTTTGATTATATCTTGAATTTTGGATCTCCAAATGAGTTGGTTCTTGATTCAGATTAAACTAAAGACATAAGGCCACAACTTTCCTGAAGTGATAAAATTACAATTATGGTTTTAAGAAGTTCAAAATCTAATTTTAAGTTGAGTTAAGAATTTTGTTGTAGCTTAAAAACAGTATGAAATCTTTTAACTTTCAATATACATAACCAAATTGTATGATTTGGGTGTTATTAGAAATATAAGACAAAGGTGAACAATTGTCTAGAAGAAAGTGTTACTTAAATACTCCATTTTCTTAATCTAAATGTTCATGCAAAGTAGACCTGAAAGTTTGATTTGAAAACAAAGCTGGACTATGTCATTGAACATGCATGTTATATGATACATTCATACTAATGCTGATTCAGTTACATGAAAAATATGGTAATATGAACTTATGTTTCATTGTATATAAAAGGGCAAGTAGAGCGATCACTTTCAGATATTGCCGGTACTTCAAGGCAATAAGCGAAAGGGAGCGATAGTGAGTAACCTAAAATGGTCTCACCTTAATTTGTTTTGTTTGTTACGGAATTGAATTTGATATGGATGAATGTGTACTGATTCTTGACATGAAGGTCTGAGATATTGATTGATGAATGTGATATTGAAGTACTACTTACGTGTGAATATGATTAACTACTTGCTTTGCACATGAGATTTATGAAATGACTTTGTTTTGTTTTAAAACTGTTGAGTCCTAGTTGTGGGTAAATAGGCATGCCTAGAAGGGGTCTGCAGCTGCTTCTGTGACACTTCGATGTCTTCTGTTATTGACACTTCGGTGTCTTTTGTTATTAAGATATAAGTCTCTTCTGTGATATGATACCAATTATGGTATCTTCTGAATAAGTCCCGTTACCCACTTCTGTTGATGGATTAGCAGTCATTTGATTGTGTATTCTGATATATGTTGGATTTTGAAATAATCAAAATGATGTTTTGAACTGAAGGGATTGTGCCTTCTTTGATACTTAGTTCTGTTAACTATGCAACTGTTCTGAAATTTAAATGTCTGCTTATACTATAACTTGATTCAGTATGATTAATTGTCAAATTATGCATAGTTTAGTTATTACTCACTAAGCTATATGCTTAGCACGATGGATTTGCCTCATGTAAGTTCTGAGCGATGTTTATAAAGACTGGGACAAGACAACTGCAATGGCCAATAGAGTCTGAGTTTTGTTTTGAAAATAATGTAATTTTTGGTTTGACTTTTGGCTTGTATCTGATATGTAAAAATGTGAATTTGTTTGTAAGTTTGTAATAACGATACTTCAGTTTGGTTTGGAATTTACATCGAGTTTGTATTAAGTACTATGTAATTTATTGTATGTTTGCTTGAATTGTTTTTTTTCTGGAAGTTTTCATTTGCTTTAATTTGTTTGTACTGTTTTCAGTGGCATTCAAATATCATTCCAGGGGATATGTAGGTGTTACATAAAATATTCAAAATGAGTAAAAGGAAGTTTACTTTGTTTTCCTAATTGACAACTATCACAGAAATGTTCAGTCTATGAAGGACCTTGGACTTCAATTAATCCTTTATTTTTTAACAACTGAACTGCTAAAGCTTGAGGGTGTCCTAAGCATTGATGCCAAATATCTGCAGTGTCAGACTTGAAATGATGAGAGAAGTATGCTTCTGGTACATCAGATAAGATATGCAGGTCACCCTTCCTTTTCCTTGTTACTAACGGATATCCTATTTTTCATTCCTTTATACAAAAATCAACGTAAGAAAATTCACAGTTTATAGGAAACTGAGAGGTTAATTGAATTATTGAAAGCAATTTTTTTTCAAATTTGGAACTAAAAAAAACATCATGAAGAGGCAAAATGTTTTCTTTTTGCTTAATATATGAACCACCAATACCTGTTATAGGTATCGAAGAACCATCTCCAATTATGATTGCATCAGATTCGGAGTATTTATGAATATTAGTCAGCATACTTTGCTTTCCTGTTATGTGATTTGAAGCTCCTATATCAGAAGTCCATTATGTTAAGATAATGGAGTTGTATAAACTGAGAGTTGCAAGAGCTTGTGGAATTTCATCATTTTAAGTTGTTTGTTTTGGCATCCACCAACAAATTTAGCAATATGGCTTGGTTTCCCACAATATTGACATGTTTCATTAAGATACAAGTCTCGCTCTATTGTTGTCATACGTTGTTATCCTGGAGGTGGTGGTGGTTGTTGTGTAGCTGATGTTGAGTCTTCTGGATAACTTTGATTTTGGTTTTGAAACTGTTGTGCTTGAAATCCACGACCTGAGAAAGTAAAGGAACTGTTGCGATTCCTTGAACTGGTACTTTAAGATTGTTTCTGTTGCTGACTATGGAAGACTAAATGTGGATTGAGGTGAGACAGAGACACATATGATTGGTTTAAAAACCAGTTTTGACTCTGATCAAGATTTTGCAATTGCAAGATAGCTTAAAGTAAGTTAGTCTTGGAGGTTTCAACATTACTGTTGTAAAGGTTTTATATTGTGGACCAAGACTTGTGAGGAGACAAAAGACTTTTTCTCTATCTAATACAGGCTTTCCGATAGTAGCAAGATTGTCACATAAACCTTTAAAGACGCGTATGTGATCTCTAATGGTCTTGTTATCATCTTTGCGAAGATAAGTTAGTTGTTGTTGTAGTGTAAACTCTCACTCTTGAGAGTTTTGTGCATAAGCATCTTTCAGTGCTTACCAAACTACATTTGTTGTACTGTGTCTAAGCCAATGACAAGTTCAATAGCTTCTTTAGAGAGGGTTCTGATGATCCAACCTTAGAGAAGGCGATCAAACTTTTACCAAGTAGTGAATTCTTTTGTTAACTGTGGTGTGGTGTTTTCGATGTTTGAATTTGAAGTAGTATATCTTGTTGGAATTTGTGTTTCATTGGTGATTGGATTGTGTGAGTTTTAGTGTGACGAAATTTCCAACATTCAAATACAATGAAGTCATGGCTCTAATACTAAGAGGAAAAAAAATAAAGGTTCAATAAAAGACATAATTTTGTTATTTTGGAATTTTTATTTCACCAATGCCAATTACTAGCCTCAAAAGGCTCTATATAGATTAATACATATATAGCTCTTGAACAAGATAAGGAAGAAAAGATTACAATTTTATCCACTGCAACTAAAATACGAAAGAGATATCATCACTATCAGATGGAGTTTCCTTTATTTAATAAACTACCACATCTAATAAACTACGAATTTGTTAATTTTTGGAAGTCCTTTTTACTAACCTTATTTTCTTTGATAATTTTGTGAGTACGACTAATATTATCTTCCTTTATCACTCCAAGAGGCTGTAGATTGTTAATAAAAATTGATGACCAAAGGCAACAATAATCTGTTCTTCAAAATTTCGACTCAAACTAGTGGCTTCAACTACATAGATCCTTCTGGTATTCTCAGGGAAGCTTTCTCCAGATTCATTCATATTCTTCAACTCTCTAATCATTCCAGTTCCATTTCCAATGCATCCTCTTCCCTTCCACCTTTTCTCTTCCTCCCAGGAATGCATGTCCTCATTTTTTCGTCCACAGGCTGGATCCGTATGATATCCTTTTCTTTCTTTTACCAAAAATAACGGAAAACTTGAAGATTGTTTTTAGGTTTTACAAGACAAAAGCTACCACCAATAGTATCGTATATCTTTTGCAGTTACAATACGGTGCTGATGAATCGTACAAAATGTTGGTCCCTTCACCCAAGGAACAAGGTTTTGCATGTCTTGAGGTGGATCACACTACTTCTATTTTTGTTTGTTATTATATATCTATTTGTACAACTGCAGAACACAAGGTTTATTGACACCTTTAGTTTCAGTACTCTCATTTTTCATCAACTTTACTGGAGCACGCACCCCATTCTTCTGTTTTGCATTGCATTGCATGGGAAAGATATTGATGATAGCAGTTTCATTCTTGAGTCCCCATTGTATCCATATATTGTTCTTAAATATTACTTCCTTGCATGCATCCAATATGTGAAGCAGTACAATGAGGAATGCAATGTAAAATTGCAGGCAAACACAATTTACGGGGCCTTCCATGGATTGCAGGTTATTAGCTACTTCTGAATGCTTGGTACTTTTATACCAGTCAAAGTGGTTATAAATTTTCTTCTGCATGCAGACATTCATCCAACTATGTTCTTTTGACTTCAAAAACCAGGGAGATAAAAATTCCTATGGTCCCATGGAACATTATAGATCAGCTGAGGTTTTCGTATCGAGGACTCTTGATTGGTGAGTCATTTTATGTACATGCTTTTTCTTTGAAAAGTTGACATCATTTCCTTTCATGGTTCCATCCCAGTTATGCAGAAGTTATATAGGGTATCAATTTGTTAATGAAAGTTTGGGGAGTTAAATGGAACTGTTCAAGGCTCCAAACGATTTCTTTAAGTTGATCTTCTGACTAGTAAAAAAATTGATGCAGATACATCACGACATTTTTAGCCCTTGTTGGTGATTAAGAAAATAATTGATTCAATGACTTACACAAAACTGGTAGGTAACGCATCATTACATAAGCTCTTAGAATTGGGTGGATTTGTAACTTCTTTTGTAAACCCTCACAAGATCTGTATGATACAAAAGTTTAAAATTATTGCCTTTAAGGCTAAGGAGCAATTAGATTATTCCACAAAAAAGCAATCCCCATCTTGAGCGGGCTTCATTGCCATTATTCTTTCTTGGTTTTCTGCAGAATGTGTCATTGACACATTGTAGATACGCAATCATTTCCTTTGGAAATAGCTTCCTGTTGAGTTTTTGGCTCCTTTGTTGTCCCATATTGGTTGGGGACAACAATTGAGGCAAGGCTTTTACTTATATAAGGAGGCTGCTTGTTGGGTCCGGGATTTGGTACCTGGGGAGACAGGCCCAGCCATAAGCCCCAGCATACCCCCGCGGCCCACACAATT
>JAOTAX010127769.1:791-19414 GCA_025629825.1 Erythroxylum guanchezii | reverse complement strand
TCAAAAGCAAAGGCTTTGGATACAAGAAGAAGGAGAGGATAGCGCAGCGAGGAATTAAAGTTGTAGCGAAGGAGTCGGTAATATCACTATCTTGTTTATGTTTATTATTATTCTCCAAATATGGGATGCTTTCTTTTTCCGATCCAACAAGCACCATTTAATGGTATAAAGAGTATGTAGGAAAGAATAAAAAGGACATTTTAACTTGATCAGAAAAATTGTCATAAAGATAGAGCCAAAATTAAGGAATGGAGTGGAGGAGTGTAATTAATTTGGCCATCGAACTCCAACATAAAAGAAAAAAACAGCATAGATCCCATCTCCCCCAAATAAATAAAAGCATCTAAATAAAATCATATCCAAAGAGTAGAAACAATCAAACAAATACAAAAAAGAAAAGAGGATGTATCTTTGCATGTCCTTTTAGGAGCCCATGTTAGTTACATATATGGTTAGTATAGGATCCTTAATAAAAAAATTTTGGTTAAGTTAAAAAAATTAACAAAATCTTGGCAATTACATCAATATGAGGACCATTTTTAAATGCTTTTCAAAACATTAAGGTCTTATTTTCCTATTTTTAAATGCTAGGGTCTAATTTAAATTTTGAAGTAAATGTTAGGAGGAAAAACATACCTTCAACTAGTGTGTTTACTAACATTAGCTTATTACTTTTCACTTTCTAATGTTGGTAAAATGGAAGGAGAGAAATTATAATATTGACTTGACATGCATATCAAATGTCAATTTTGAGTTGAATAATCTCACAACAATTATTATATATCTTCATTTATTAACGCTAAGTAATCATTTTTAGTAAGATATTGTCTATTAAAACCTTTTAGGTATATGTTAAGTTCCTAGGTTTTTTATATCGTAGAAATGTGATCAAAATAAAATTATATATATTAGATTAACTATAATTGAAACAAATATATGGTAATCTAGTATAATATGGGCAACTGAAAATTGAACATTTATGTTCATATATAAAAATTGAAAACTTCTTGTACTTTATATTTTATTAAAATTTTTGAAGTTTTTGTTCTACTGAAATCTATTAAAACTAAATTATACAAGTGTGATTTCAATTTTAAGAATCCCAAAAGCAATCTTATGGATGAGTTACCCATCTTAATAAAACAAAATTTACTATTAATATAAATTTCAATTCTTTAAACGGGAAGCATCAAAGTAGAGGAATCATATTTTTAACATGAGAACCAAATGCACCATTAATTTCTAACCTTAACTAAGGATGGTGCCAATAAAAAATATTTTCATCTATTCCAGTTAACTTATTATACCTCGAGCTCGAGTTTACTTATTGGGCTTATAATATGCTATCACTAGATATTGAAATCTAAGTCTTTAAACTTACTACCAAGATAAGGCTAATAAAAAATACAAGTTATAAATGATAATCAAAAATACACATAGCAAAGTAGTTCTGAAACATATTTCTCATACATCTAATACTCAATAATCTCATAATTCTATTTTTATGTTAAATACAACAATTCAAATATATGAAACTTATTAAAAAGTAAAAGTATCCTCTAACAATCCATAATAGGACCTATCTAAAATGTGAGCCCCAAGATCTCCTTTCTACTATGGCTAGCTACTTAGCAAAAGCCAAATGTAAGAGATATACTCAATTTCCTCAATATTTCTGTCTAATGCCTCTTTGTGAAACTGCCACATAAACATGCATAACCCAAGTATTTAAATGCAGGTACTCTGTATGGATTTAGAGGAATTCACTAAGATTTTGTCCAATTAATGGGGAGCAACATAACTATATGGATTTTATGAATTGGATGGTGGAGAAGAGGTCAATTAAGAAAGAGGATCATATGGTATACACAATATGTATAAGATCTTACATATACAAGATATAGAAAGAACATGATATAAGATGCATTTAAAAGGAGGAAAATAATAAGGAAATGATATTTCAAGAAAATTTTCAATGGATAATGGAATTATTAAGTAATAAAGCACCACACATATGCAATGTAGATATAATCAGAGCCCAGAGAAATAATAAAGAGATGTTTGAGACTTAAATAATAAAGTAGTAGGAGAAAGACAATAAACCTTATTAAGAAAATTTATGGGTACTCCACTTTATAAGTAGTAACAATGTTACTTTGGCTAGTTGTTTATTCTTATACACTTTTGTTATATAGCATAGGGGTTTTCTAATTTCTTTTAATACAATTCATTCACCTTTTAGAAAAAAAGATGTATACATCCTCTACATCCTTAATGTTAATGTTTGTGGCACCTCATATGAAAAATATGCAAATCCCAATAGTATAATACCAACTAAGGAAAACTTATAATAAATTAATTAGAAAGCTATACCTCTTTGACCTATATCCTGTAATTGTTCCATTACTAATTATTCCAAGAGTACTTGTTAAATAAATCATAATGCATTAACATACAAAACATGCACAACATCCATATAGAAACATAACCCTATATTTGCTTGATTTAGGCATTAGATATGGGTCTTAACTAATCCAGTGATTTTGGTACCAAATATTATGGTTAACAAAAAAGGTTATGGGTCATGCCTAGTCAACCCAAATTTTTGTTGGGTTTAGATCACATAGTTTAAGTGTGATTGAGTTTCAAATTGGCTTGGATCATAACTTAAAGGGATCGAGATGTAGCTCTGGCCTAACTAGTTTTCATATATATCAAATATAAATCACTACCAACTACATATATCACACATCTCAATAGAACACAAATTCATTATACCCAAATATTGACAATTAATGAAAAGAATTTAAATTCAATGGGTTAAAATACCATGAAATGTCTCCAAGACACATACAAAGCATTTAATATGAGAAAATGAAATATAATTAATTTATCAAACAATTCATACACAAAGCATGCTTAAAAATTCTTTGAACTCAATAATTAAACAAAAATCAAAAATTTTCTTTTATTCTAAATTAGTATTCTTAATAAACCTACTCAAAATTAAGAATCAAATCATTTAAATAGTTAGTTAACACCTAATAAAGCATTTAAATCCATATAAGTAATGAAATAATTAATGTAGAAAGCCCTAATTCACGTATACTACTAACTTTCATATGAAACGGTACCTTAAACTCTCTTTTGAAATAAAATTATCTATTAGGCACTCCCTAAAATGTGTTAAAGAAAAGAAAATTAACTAAAAATATTGTAATTTTCCTAAATGTAACTTCTCTCATTGCCCTTCTCGTTTCCTCTATATTTCTGAAGGCTCTTCTTTTGGAAAATTTTCAAATAATAGATAGAAACTCATTTTTAAAAAATTTATTACATGTTTGATTGATTGACAAACTAGTATTGATTTTCAAAAGAAAAAATCATCGCTAAAAGTTAGTCAAATTTTCATTGTGACATGTCAGGATTTCATTAAAACTTTTCCCCAATATATTGTCCTACACACTTAAGGTTACTATAAGTGATGGTGAACATCCAAAAATAGGTTTAAAAATGTTACTTGAATTTAAAAAGCAATTAGTGAGGCATAAATGCCCAAATAACTAAAAAGGAACAAGGTGCCACATCTTACCCACTTAAAATAAGTTTTATTATTCAAACTTAACTAACTTATAATGTTAAAGGGTTGAAGGTATTTTCTTCTCTTCTTCTCCTCCTTCATTTTCTAAATAGTTTGCCCACACCACTTTTACATATGGAATAAATTTATAAAACTCAAGTTCTCTCATAATTACAATACATTAAATTTTAAGAAACGGATTGTACATAAACCTTTTAAGTATCAATAAATGCCATAGACATTGGTTGAATTTGTTAATAATGCTAAAAATAAGTTATAATACCTACCATCTCTAAGATCTCAAAAGGACCGACAAACTTAGGAAACTTATAAAAAAAGTGATCCCCACTTGAAACTCCAAAGTTCATCTCCTTCTATCAATATAACTCTTTTAGCTACTTTATGTTGTAACCAATCTTTTTTAATCAACTTGACCTTTTCCATTGTCTCATAAACCAATACAAATCCTAATAACATCCTCTTACCTACATCATCTAGGAAAATTGGGAACCTACACTCCAACATCTCTTATGTCTTATATTCAACTCCTTTGTATGAAAATATATTTTAGACTTTTATGGTTTATACAACTTACATATATCATTGTACAAATAACACTTAAATATTCAAAGAAAAATCTTAATTAGAAGATTTAAACCATATAAGAGACAATTACCTTCATATTTCTTTTATTATCTAGAAGCACAATCTACAACAGTCTTATATTTCATCAAAATACACTTTAATCGCTTATTTGAGGCATCATTAAAGATAGTGAAGCCAACATTGCCACCAATAATGGTAAGAACAAAGACAATCATTAATCTCCTCTTTAACTTCTGTAAGCTCTCTTTATACACTTTTGTCTATTGGAACTTCACTCCCTTCTAAGTTAGTTAGGAGAAAGGTCTAGCCATTTTAGAAATTCCCTTCATAATTCTCTTAAAATAACCTGTTATAACTAAAAACTATGTAGCTAATCATTATATTAGGTTGTCCCACTTTCTTACCACCTTGATTTGTTTATGATTCTATTGATATCCCCTCGTGATTTATAATACGCACTAGAAAATAAATTTCCTTCATCCTAAACTCACATTTCTTCAACCTAGCATATAATTGGTGCTCTCTTAATATTTGTAGTACAATTCTCAAATGCTCTGAATACTCCTCTTTATTCTTGAAATAAACAAGGATGTCATCTATGAATACCACCATAAAATTTTATAAATATGATTTAAATACTTTTTTCATCAAATCTATAAAAGTAGAAAGTGTATTATTCAATCCACATGGAATCATTAAGAACTTGTAGCAACCACAAGTGCTAAAGATTGTCTTTGCTACATCCTCTATCCTAGTCCTCACTTAATGATAACTTCACCACAGATCAATCTTGAAGAAAACCTTAGGCGCATAAAGATGGACAAACAAATACTTTATCCTATGCTGGGTAAAACTATTATTCATTATTAACTTATTCGACTCTCTAGGGTCGATACATATAATTCTTTTTAAAAAAATAAAAGTGCCTCTGAAGAGATATACATGGCCTAAGATATCACTTATCCAATAAATTATGTAACTACTCCAACTATGTAGATATTATTTAATAAGGAGCCTTAAAAATAGGATCAGTACCAAGAGTAACCATAATCCTAAACTGCATGTCTAGCTTTATTGGTAACCCAAATAATTCTTAATGTACACAATTTCTTCACCACTAACTTATTAAGTAACTCATTCGCCTACTCAATTATATCTACCAAATTCATTAAGAATCTAATACTCTCAGGTTCCACCCTTTTCTCATTTGGTTTAGCCTTTCTAATAAAATTAAATCTCTTGATTTTTGGAATGTTGAAATTTTATAGGCAATCTAATGAAGCATTATTAAAATCCTACATCTCTAATATGATCAAGTCTATTGGTAATTTCACTCTATCAATACTCACTGCACAACCATTACATATCGCCCTCACTATCATAATTCCTCTAATATAAGTACTCATACACAAATCAACATTTAAATTACAAACATGCATCTTTAGGGTTAAAAAAATATGAAAACATATGTGATGCTCTTATAACCATATAAGGATAATGCCTACGACAACAATATCTAAAGTCTATGTATCCTTCCTATTTAGAGTAAACATTTTGCCCTAAACCTTTAGGCTTTGACCCTTTTCTTAGAATATTTGCTAGCCTACTAGTGCGAGATCCATCAATTGATGGTGTTGTAAAAGCCTCTAATACATGTTGTACAAATCTAGGAAGCTTTGTAACTTTATGTCATCTTATACCATAATTGAAACATATAATTACTCACTCCTTCTTTTAAGTACACTATACCACTCAATGAACAAATCATCTGTATATATTGTAAAACCCTAAAGGAAATCTAAGCTCTATTAGTATTTATAACCTCTCTCTACTATAACTTTTTTCCCCTCATATTTGTAATGTAACCTTGGTCTCCTTCCTGATAAGTCCCTTGCTACTAGAACTAGCGCCCTTATTCATCTCCAATGTCCCCTTCTTAATTTTCAATATCTGTTGTGCATCCTCTAACATTCGCATCATGCTCACTGTTACAACATAATCAATTAGGTTAAAGGACCTCACTTCACACTTCATTGTAAAATTTTACCCTTGGATGAATCTCTTCTTCTTAGTATTCTCATCTTTCTTGAAAGAATCCCCTGCAAACTCAAAATTGTGTCAAACTTCTACTCATACTCCTCTATATTTTGACTTTACTAATCCAACAAGTAAAATTCAATCAGCGTCCATTACCTCACATTAACGTGATATTAGTTCCTATAAAAAGCATATATATATTTCTCTTAAGTCATTAGAGTTACAATCCATTACTCTCCAATCTCTTACCAATCATTTATCACCTCTTTAATTAGATAGATGAAAAATGACACATTATTATCCTCTTAACATCTAGTTGGTTTGTATAACTCCCATCAAAAGGGCTTACTAATCTACAAACTCAAATAACACACCACCATATCCCTATAATTGTCTTTCTAAAACTCCAATAATAACCTAAAAGTCCTCAAATATTAGTGGTTGTTGCCCATCCTATTATTTCTCACTTTAGTCATTCTTTGCATAACCTTTTAAACATATCTAAACATGTTTAATAATTAAAAAAAATTACAAAATAAAATATGTGAATAAAGTAATTCTTATCAGAAACTAAAATGTAGAACAATAATCTTTTATCATCCTAGGATCCTTTCTTATCCTAAACCTAGGGCTTTATAGTAGTTAATAGTGTCATATAGGCACAATTGTGGGTTTTTTTATTCATATATAACAAAAGGGGAGTAGAATTCCAATTACTTTATTATCATTTTCCTAGTTAGTATATACTACTTGACTTTGCATATCTTTTCATATGAGGATCTTGTAGCTAGTAAACTCAATGATATAAAGAAGGTGTATATAATGTCATTTTTAAAATGGGCAAATAAATCGTGATGCATATCATTGCGTACATATATCATTAGTCCTAACAAACTAGACGATATCAGTCTTATTTTTGGCATCGGATATTGGTCCTAACCAACTAAATGGCACATATCCTATTCTAGAGTCAGATATTTGTCTTGACTACTTATATTATATCTGCCAAATTCTAAACAATATATAAGTTTTGACTAACCACTAGATATCACACATCTTAATACAACTCACTTACACCATGTGTAAAATTTCAACAATCAATAAAAATGTCAAATTGACTATTCAAAATATCAAAAGGTGTTTCCATAAGCACTAAATGCAAGAAAACAATGTTATAATTAATTTTATTAGACAATTCATGTGTAGCACATGCTTAAAAATTCATATAACCTTAAAAATAAATAAAAATAAAATTCTATCTCTACCCTGCTCTAGGATTCTCCATAATTTATCTTAAATTGAAAATTAAATCATAAAAATGGTTAATTAACACCTAATAAAGTATTCAAATATATAAATAATGAATCATTAACTCAAAATCCCTAGTCAACAAATACTATCAACTTTAATATAAAAAATATCTTTAAACCCCTTTTTGGAGTAAAATAATCAATTAGGCACACCCAAAATGTGTTATAGCCAATAATATACACTAAAAATATTACAATTTCCCCAAAAGTCATTTATCGTATAGCCCTTCTCCTTCCTTTTAATTTTCTAAGCCTATCCATTAGAAAACAATCTAAAATTCGAAGGAAAATCATTTTTAAATAATCTTTCGATTGGGCATCCAATCCAAAAATGGTAGGTCAATTGTCAATTGATGTTACATTGTTAATGTAAAACCAATCAATTTTTAATTAAAATTTTCACCCAATCTTACTCACTACACTCAGATTACATCTAATGACGATCAACATTAAAAAAACACAAATTACTCAAATTTAAGATGTGATCATAGAGCATTATTAAAATCACTAAAAAATATGGGTCTCATATGATTAAGTTCCTTTACTAATCATAATGACATAGAAATTTAGTCCTTATTAGTGCAATAAATTTTTGTTCTATTTCATGTACAAATTAACACATGATTAAAAAAAAGAGAGAGAAAACTTAAAAAGATATTTAGATCATTTATTATATATTATAAATTATGTATATCTTAAATATAATCACAATTTTTTTTAAATAAGTTGCAATTCATCCACTAGACTATCTGATTTATCGCTCATTTCCCCTAGACCCTACTTTCCTTTTCTCCTCGGTCAACTTCAGCTTCAACTTCCACTCTTCTCTAAGTTCTATGTGTTTTTGTAACTTCTTTTTAGCATGTTTTTTCTTATTTAGTAACAGTCCTCGTTTCCTATTTTCCTACTCTAGGAAAAGTTAATTTCTTACTATTTTTGGTATAGCTTCCAGCTCTAAAACTACTCCCACAGCAGAGCTTCTTTTCCCTTTTCTCTCCTCATCTAAAACATTCCCTTCTGTCTCTCAAAACCTCTAACCTACCATAAGCGTTCCTCCCCTTAATCTTAGATCTTGTACGTAACCTCAGCTTCGTTAGCAAATAACTCTTTAAGCTATCAATTAAAAGAGATATAATCATTTGGCACTACGTAGCAAGAGTTTCATTCCCTCAAGCAAAGTCATGGTACATTACTCTATCACATTCAAAGGTAGGCATCTTTGTAGCTACTCCCCTAAAAATTCTCAAAGTAGAAGCTTTAAATGGACTAACTGCTTAGTGCGTTCTTTCTCAAAAAGGGTTAACCTAGCTTTCAATCTTTTAATAAGCTATAAAGAGATGGAAGAAAGTAGGACTAGAGAAATTTTTTATTAATGAAGATGGCTTATTCATATTTAGGTTTTGGTTAGAATAAGGAATGAACAAGAGTTTATAGCTTAGGCTATAACATATTGACAACAATCTACCTTTTCTCCAAAAATTGAGACTTAGCTTAGACATGGAGGAAATAAACTAGGAACATGTTCTAATATGGATAAACTTTCATAAGATTCCCTTAGAATATTGGTCAATATTGGCATTGATTTATTTGGCCAACTTCAATAGGAAGCCTTTGTACTTAAATGATACTACTACATGTATGAAATGCATTGGATATGTGGAGGTAAAAAATATACTAAGAGCTTCCCAATGCCATCCCTGTACTAAAATTTGGTGCAGATAATGAGATGTAGGAGGCAATGGTGATGGTAAGCTCTCAGTGAAAGTTAACTCTAACATAACGAAAGAAACCCTATAAGCTAATAGGTATAACCATTCAAATAGGAGATTACGAGGAGCTTATGGGAATAGAAGAAGAAGAGGGAGCTACTAAATTATAAATTCAATCATCTACATCACCTATTGAAAAATTATAAGGAAGGAAATTTTAAGCCTCAACTTTTAAGTACTTCAGCTCTCTTAATAAGTGGTGGAAATCATAGTTCCTTAAGGGAAAAATCATGTGGGGAGCTTATAAGTGGGAACAAGCCCAATAATTTAAAGGAGGAATCCTAAAGTACCAATAAATGTATAATTGAACTATAAGCTCAATCGAGGACAATAAATACTTTAGATCCCTTAACCAATGGCAGAGGCTATAGTCCCATAAAGAAAAGATTTAGTAAGGAGTAAATAGGTGGGAACATGCACAACAATTCAAAGGTAGAACCTAGAAGCACCTCACATAATGAAACAAACTTCATTCAAACCTTAAGAAGGAGATTAAGAAGAAAAGCAAAACTAAAGGCCTTGGTAAGTAGAAATAGCCCCAAATAATGTTAATCATTATATGAAATGTAGAAGTTCTTGATTGCCCCAAAAAGTAACAGGTACTTTATGATTTTTTGAACACTAGAGAATTTTTTATCATTGACCTATTAAAAACTAACATGAAGCTAGATTTTATAAAAACAAAATTAGGTTTTTAAAGGAAGGCTAGTCTTTAATCTCCAACTATAATCACCACTATAATGGTTAAATCATAGTAATAAGTTATAATGGCTTAAATAGCATTGTCAAAGCTACATATGACTCTTAAAGTGATATTTTTACCTAATCGTAGATAAATCATTATCATTTTTATTTACACAACAAATTTAGTATTTCATAAGATTACCTTGTGACACACTTTACTTTAAGAGGAATTTAAAAAGGTTTAAGCAAAGATACTTTTAGGGGACTTTAACACTACCTTATTTACCTCAAAATCTTAATAGGAGAAGAACAACACAAGAAGCCAAAGTGAGCATTCAAGAAGTGCACTGGTAACTTTAGTACCATAGATTTGATCTTTAAAGGAAACTTCTTCCCTTAGATTAATAATCAAACTAAAAAATGATTGATAACAAAAAATTTGGATAAAGCTTTGGTAAATCAAGCTTGACAATGTAGATTTCCCTAAATCAAGGCCATATTCTCCAACTACATGACCTTAGACCATACTACAATTGAAATTCACCATCTTTAAGAAGAAGCATAGAGGAAAATCCTTTTAGATTTAACAACTGCCTCACTAAAATTAAAGGATTTAAATAAGCAATTGATAGAGGTTTAGAGAAGAAACTTCAAGGATTTGAAGATATAAGTATGTAGTAAAGCTCAAAGCTATAAAGTTAGAGACCATAACTAGTTAATCTATCCTTTGGACATAACTTGATATTGTTTTCAAGGGTTCAAAAGATTTTTTTCAAAGGTCCTAATGAACTTGTTTCACCAATTTAAGGAGCTTTTAAGGCTAGAGATCAATCATGGGAAGAGTCAAATACTACTATCGATAAGTGCTCAAGCATTAAAAGATAAATTGGCATACTTAATATGCAATAAAGCTCATAAGTTACCTGTAATGTACCTTGGTATTCCCTTGGCTTTAAGGAGACTTATTTTACATAATCTTCACTTAGTAGAGAAACTGCAAAGAAGACCAGGAATTTGGTGCAACAAGGATCTATCTTATAAAGGGAAAACGTAGTTGACTAAGTTAGTACTGAAGTCCCTACACAATTGTTAGGAATCACATTTTTTCCAAAATCAATGGATCAATGTCCCTTTAGGTTTAGTATAAGTACTACTAAGTTATTATCCTTATACTGGGAGAAAGGACACATATATCTAGCTAGGGAACCCAAATGGGGAGTTCAAAAAAAAATCGTGCTTGTAGATACGAAGGACTATAACAGTTATTATGTGATGGAGTATAGTGATATGCAAAAAAAAAACTTTATTCCTAAGGTCTCCTTCACAATCTCTTTAGTATTCTTGCAAAGATTGCTAACTATAGATAGGTTAAGTTACAACAATTTGCCAAGACACTGTCTATTGTGCAAGCAATATTAGGAGTCTAATGCATACCTATTTTTAAAATGTACTTTTCCTTAAATAAATGAGGAAAAATATAGGCTTCATATCAACTACAAAATTCCAATCTTATATACTTAGAATTCATTAATTGGTTATAAGCAAGGGGGAGGATCACAAGAGGCAACACTCTAGTATACATCATATATTTGGGATTTTGTATGTAACGGGTTACATAAGGAGAGTAACAAAATGTGTTTCCAACCATTTCTAGTGGCTGGAAATAAAGGAGGAGGATATACAAGAGAGCATCATCCAATATATCCTCTTACAATTAATAGCAAAGAAAATCATATAATATTGCAATAAGGAAATCATGGTGGCTTGGAAACTAAATTAAATGAGAGGAAAAAACAAATAACTAAGTTCATAAGGGTATACATGTAGCTTATATCAATCAAGTTAACGCAAAAGTTACTAATGCAGTTCACATTAGCAAGTGTGAAAGGAGAACACATATATGATATTGTTAGGTTGAACGAGGCCTAAGTGTAGAGAAAACAAGGAGAGTCAACTCCATCACAGTGAATAAGGGTGAACTCAAGCAATGTCCATTGAAGCATCTCCCATAGAATTAACCTACATAAAGACGAGAAAGAAGTAAGCACAAAGAAAGATTGAAGAGGAAGGAGAAGATAAGAAGAACTATAACAAGAACATACAACATTTAGAATATTAAAGTAACTGAACTAGACCATAACTTGCAAAGAAACAAAAGAAAAAAGTTATTATAGAAAAGAAGATTGAAGAGTAAGATGATGACAAGTAAACTAATACAAGTGACATGTAAAATATAAGTGGAAAGGGCATATGTTTATAACTTGATCAAGGAAGTAGGGATGTTATCAAGTTAAAGGCTAGCAAAATGGTTTTATGTGTTTTATCTAATTAGTGTTCATTTAAGGCATTATATATTCTAGTCCAGACTAGCTAAGATGGTGGGGTTTTTGGCATGTTTTGTTGCTCTTTGTATGGTTTACCTCTTTTGTATGGTATTGTTTTCAAATTAATGAATTGTTTAATTTGCAAAAAATACTCTATAGAAAAATTTATTTATGCTATTAAATTTATCTTTTATGATTTGTTATATAGCTTCCTTGCTTATTCAATGAAATAATCTTCTAAGAAATACTAATTATGCTTAAAATTTTATAGTCTTCCTTAATTTAAAGATAAAACATTAAAATTTTGACACATGTTAAATTATAAATTCTTTTAAGCACTTTCAACAAATTAATTGTGTTATAATGGTATGAATAGTTTTCTTTTTTTAAAGGAAAATGGGATTAATAGATAAATAATGGAAAGAATACAAGAAAGACAAAAGATTAAGGGGTATACCCTTTACACTCCTTACACCGAGGTATAAGGAAAAATGACAACATATAAATCAGTAAGAAAAGGAGAAAGCACATAAGTGTTCAGATGTTGAAAGACGTTAATGTATCAATTATGCATTGTTGATGGAGATTCTTGACGATCAGTAGTTCATAAACATGTCGAATTATATCTGATTGAATATATTCTTTTATTGAACATTGGTTTGCAAATCTCCTTTGATTACATTTTCATCATAGTGTATACATACAAGTCCCCAAAACAAGGATGAAGATATGACAAAGATGTTATGAACAAATTGTCCCACCTAGTAAATTATGTATGATGTCTGATATGGTGTAACCTGGGGATTCCATCGATATAGTCTCATAATCCTCTGCCATATGTGGATGTTGAATAGGCAATTGAAGAAGAGGTGATCATGAGTTTCTGCATGGAGTTGACTCATAGGACAATTTATGTTAATTTGCGTGTAAGGGAGTCTATCTGAAGTATTTAGCTTGTTTTGGATAGAAAGGAAAAGGTTGAAGGATAGTTGAGGATTGAGTGCTTTATTCCAAACAATTTTTTGCCAGTCCACTTTGGGACATCTTCTTCGTAAGAGCTCCTTGGTGATTTTATTACTAAGGGAGTGGATCGAATAACCTTTGTGGTAGAGTATGACAATAAAATTTGGATCATTTCCTGGATTACTTGAGATATCGTCTTTAACCATATCTCTCAATGCAATCAAACAGTTGAGGAAATGAGAATGGGAGGAGCTTTTGCGTAGTTTCCAGATGATTCTACCTTGAAGAAAATAAAATTGTATCCATCTTATCCATAATGAATGTTTATAAAGCAAAATCCATCATAACCGCTTGAGAATTAAGACCAGATTTATGACTTTGATGGATGAGATGTTCAGGCCTCCTTTTTTCGTAAGAAGGCATATGTTAGTCTATCTAACCTTTCCTACACCTTAAGAGCCATCCGGATGGGACCACAAGAAATTATCGAGCAATCTTTCAATATTCTTAACAACACTTTAAGAAAGAAAAATATGGGAACTCCAATATGTACACAAAGAATTTAGCACAAATTGAATGAGTTATAGTTTACTAGTGTAGGATAGCTTTTTATTTACCTATGAAGCGATTCTTCTCTGAATACGTTCAATAAGGGGTAAGCTTTCATGATAATTAAGACATTTGGTAGTCACTGGAAGTCCTAGATACATAATTGGAGGGCTGATGGAGTTCATGCCAATAGCTTATGCAATAAAAGGTTGGAAATCTGAGGCAACTTTGGAAAAAATAAATCAACTCTTACTAAGATTGATGTGCAACCCAAAATATCTTTTAAAAAGTCCAATGCCTTCATGAGAGTGTTGATAGAACTCAACTTAGCTCTATAAAAAAAAAAAAGAGAGATCGTCAGCGAACCTAAGATTAAGTAAAACAATCTTCTTACATTTGGAGTGATAACTAAAGTTCAGCTTAAGCTGCACTTCCTATTTGATGATGGAGGTAAGAATTTCCATGCTTAGAAAGAAGATATAAGGGGGTAGAGGATCCCCCTATCGGAGACCCCGGCCTTAAAAAATTTTGTAGGACTACTGTTTATGAGCACGACTAAGGAAGTAGAGGTAATATATTACTTTAACCAATTGATGAAGATACTTGGAAAACTAAAGGCTTGTAGCATGATCCATATGAATTCCCAACTAATGCTATCAAAGGCTTTACGAAAATTAATTTTCATTATGCAGTTGGGAGCATAATTGGATCCAAAGTAACCTTTAAGAGGTTCTTGGATAATAAGAATATTATCGCCAATATTGTGATCCTTTATGTAAGCCCCTTGGTTCTCACTAATCAAAGGACACAAAAACCCTTTTCAATCTTGTAGCTAGTATTTTAGAAATGATAGTATATAGAAAATTAGTGCATACTATAAGTCAAAAGTCTCTAAATGATGAAAGGTTGAGACCTTTAGGGGTCAAGTAGAGAAAAATTTTATTGATTTCCTTAAGAAGTACCCCGTTCGTGAAGAATTCCCAAACTACCTGCTTCACAAAATCACCTATGATATGCCATGAATTTTGGAAGAAGTGACCACTAAATCCATTAGGCCCAGGTGTCTTTGAACCATCCATACCAAAGACTACTCTTTCAACTTCATTGTCTTCAACAAGCTGAATTAGAAGATCTCAATCAAGAGGAGAAACTTGATTCAAATTGAGTGAACTAAACTCAGAGAGGGAGACAGTTGAATGGCTAGGTGATCCAAGAACAAAATAAAGTAAATTGTAGCTTCTACTTGAATGTTTTGAGAATTCAAGAATAGTGAACCTGTTGTGGATTTGATAGAGTGGATTTTGTTGAAATTTCTCCTTTCTACGATAGATTTAAATAAAAAATTAGTACATTGATCACCATCTTTAGGCCAATTTACTTTTTCTCTTTGTTGAAGCAAAGAATGGTGGTTACTCGTGGGTTGATAATTGCAAGCTTTTCCTTATCCTTAAGGTTTTGATTAGGAGGGTTTAAGGTAAGTGTTGAATGAATAACTTCTAGATTTGATCTTCTCGAGTGGATAGCAAATATAATGGAGCCTTGTACAGACTTGAAGAGTTTAAGCTCATGCTTGATGCATTTCAACTTTTAGACACAACAAAATTATTTAGAGCCAACACAATGGAATTCAAAGCCCTTCCTGTAAGCCTCGGGAAAGCCCAAATCATGCCCAAGATAATTGATAAATTTGAAAGGAAAATGACGAAGAATTTTTTAAAACAAGCTATCAACTATAATGGTAAAATGATCCGAAAATAATGGATCTTTGAAATTGGAAAAACTACTTGGAAATACATTCAACCAAGTATCATCCACCACTCCACGATCAAGTTTTTTCCTTATATGTCGAGATGAAATCTGTTTGTTTGACCAAGTAAAGGTATTACCAATCAATTTCAAATTAATTACGCCTATATCATAAGCACAATCTTTGAGATCATTTGAATGGTTCTTGAGATTACAATGGCCTTAAGCTTTTGAAGGGAAGAGGGTGGATTTAAAATCACAAAAAATCAACCATGGTGTAGCAATAAAGTTGCTGAATGTTCTGAGATTGCTCCAAAGACTTCTTCTCTGAAATGAGTAGTTACTTGCATAGATAAAGGAGATTTTGATATCAACATTCTCTTGCAAAAAAGTGAGATGGAGATGCATAACTTTTTCATTTGAATCCAACAATTCTACCTTGAGTTCATCCTTTTTATAACAAAGGATGATTCTACTAAAAGCATGATGCTGGTGATTAGAAAGTAGACTCCATTAGGGACCAAGGATATGTAGCTTGCATTGGTTTTGTAATTTAATTTTGGTTTCAAAAGGAGTAATCAATAGAGGTTTTTCATGAAAAACAAAATCCCTTAAAGCCAAAAGCTTAGAGGGGTTGTTTATTCCACACACATTTCATGTTATGATTGACATTAAGAGGATGAACTTGTGAAGCCTTTACTTTTAATCCTTTTTTATCATCTTCACTCCACAGTTTGGAAGGTCTATCCATTCACCACTTCTTTAGTGCTAATATCCTCTGCTTGAGTATTGACAGTAGGAGTGGGCGTAGGTGTTTTATATTTGTTGGGATGTGTTAGGATATCACTAGAAGTACTAGAAAGATCATCAAGTGTGTTGTTTAAAGCTTATGGTGGTTCCCTAATGCCAGGCTCCTGGATATCAGAGCTGTTTGGAAAATGTTCAGTTGTGCAATCTGTTGTTGTGTTTTGGTTTTTGGTATCAAAAGATATTTATTGACTAACTGTTAAGAGGACTATACTATGAGTGGAGGTCGATTTAAGGTGGATGTCTTGCTTGGTATTTTGCATCATATCAAGGTTCACCTACTCCACTAGAACATCAGCTAATGTAAAGGCCCTGGGAGTAACAGTCAATTGTTGCTCAGGTTCCTCAATCCCCATCAACTCTTCATAAGTACCAGTATTAAATTTCTTCCCCGTAGCTTTCCATACTTTCCCATGCAATTTGGAATGTGGTCTCTATTTATAATAGATGGCAATGGTGTCCTCCCATAGGTTATTGTCTTCTCCCAACCTCAGTATAGGAATCTCATTCAGTAGCTCATTAAAGAGTTTAATGCTTACACAAATCTAGGGTAACCAAATCTTCTTTTCATAGCAGTATGTTCATCCATGCATAAAGTTTTACCATCATAACTAGCTAATGAGCTTAACCCCTTGCTGGTCTAATAGTCCAAGGGAACATTGTGAAAATCCAGAGAGGGACATTTTGATAGTTTCAAACCGTAAGCTAGGTTGCCAAACTTGTAAAAAGATGGGCTAGTTTCTAAGATGCCATGGACCATCTTCAAAGATTTTCTGAGCATCAGATACAGATTGAAAAATAAAAAGTATGAGTTTATCCTTAATGAATAAGACATCAAATAAACCTTCTACTTTCCGTGTTTTAATGGTCCAATGCTGTATGAGAGGAAAGGTTGCCTTATGGTCAAAGAAAAACCCGACAAGTGTTGATTCCCAACTTTTAGCTCCTTATTGAAGAGTCAAAATGTCAAGACACACCACAAGCTTACCGTCAAACTCTTGAGGTGGAGTAAAATTGAGGGTCGAGGATGGTACCACTTGCTTCTATGTTTTCAGGGGAGGTTGCTCAGAGGGTGAAGAATGATGGTTTTTGGGAAGGTTGTGTCGAAGGTAAGGATAGGGATGGTTGCCAGGAAGATTTCTCAGGAGGCTAGGACGAAGATGGTGTGGTGGGAAAGGGTAATGGTGTAAATTGGCAAACATGTTGCTAAATAAAGGAGGGGGCGTTTTGCTGAAAGGGAGTCTAACATAAATAGGTTTAGAAAAACGGTAAGGTAATGATGGTAGGAAGAGGAATTTCAAAAGGGAAATACAAGAATGCCCTTAGGGAGCCAAAGACAGGTCATGAGGATGGAAGAAAAATGCTGAAGACAATCCAGAAGGATGGAGAAAAGGGAGGAAATGAGTAAGGAAAGAAAGAGTGTTGGGATCAAACATGCAAGCAAGATGAACCAATCATATCTTATAGAGAAGTAGGAGAATCTCTCACATGTCTTACATGTATGATAGTATGAATGGTTACCTAGCAAGAAGGTATTTGAAAATTTTAATTGCTCGCAAATTCCTATCTTTCCATTTTTTTTATCTACTATGTTAAAAGTTAGAATAATGCTACAAATACTAATATTCGTATTAATACTACTCATTATTTTAGGTAGACTAATGAAGTATTTAAAATGTGCAGGTTAGTGATAGGTTGACAAATTCTAGTTAGTAAAAAGATTACTTATCTCCAGCATTGTTCTCATTATAGTAATTCTTTTAGGTGAATAATTTTTTTTTGTGAAAAGGTAAGCAAATATTAGTTAATTATGAATAATGCTGGCAATATTTCAATATTTTACTGGTTACAGGTACTATATATAAAACTTTCCCCTGATACATAAACATCTTATTGAAATATAGATGGGAGACAAAGTCACCTATAAAAACAATTATATTAATCCCAATGAATAGAATACCGTTCCGTTCCGGCCGGAAGCCGATATCGGAACGAGTGCAAACTTACTGAGTAAAAATTTAGGCCGGTATCGGCTATTTTCGGTCGGTACCGGCTAGTACCGCAGATACTGGAAAATTCTAGATAATTCTGCAAAAATAAAAAATCCTAGGGACTAATTTGCAAATAAGAAAAAATTAACCCTAAAAATCTACCCCCCCCCCCCCCGAGCCTCGACCTTCGTCTCACTCTCTTCTCTCTTCTTTGCCGTCCGTCGCCCTCCCTCTGCCTGTCGTCTGTCGCCTATCGC
>JAOTAX010127716.1:0-19442 GCA_025629825.1 Erythroxylum guanchezii | reverse complement strand
TATCAGGAGCAAGCTCTGTCACAATATCACTTGGTGGCTGCCCACATTCTTGCATTTTCTGCATTAAGTCAACAATCCTGGTAAAGTTATCTGGTTCTTTCTCATAAACTTCATTAAGATCCTTTATGAGTTTATGTTGGTGCGAGTAGCGCTCATATTCTTCTTTGTTCAAACTGGTTTTATGTTCTTCCAACCACTTTGGATATCTTTCTCCAATTTCCTTCATGGGCTCATGAAGAATCTCCTTCGATAAAAGTTGTTGCATCATGGTCTCCACAATAGATTCCATGCCCTATTTCAAATGAATGCAGGAAAACTCTTAGGCACACAATCTACAAAAGATAACAAAACTTCATGTTTGACTAAAACAGAAACAAGAAATGAATTAGCACATCATATATAGATACCACAATTTGAGACTACTATTATCATCTCATTATGCAGCAGATAGCAAGTCGATGTAAACAAGATACAACAGGTCCAACTCTATGGATTATGGGAGAATAGGCAAGGGCAACCAGAAGATCAACTGCTAATGTTTAAAAGTGAACAAAGTGAGGTGAGATAAATTGCTGCCAGCCAGCTTTGGTGGATATACATAGTCCTTAACAGCTGCTTCCATCTCAGGGTGCAAGATCAACAAGCATAGGGAAAAGAAAGTGATGCACTTAACCATATTCTTGAAGGGAGATCATCACCATTCACCTAACCTAGTTCTTAATCTCATGAACCAAGAAAGACACCACATCAGTATGGACCAGTACAAAATTCTAATTGGAACTCACAATCTCACTATCATGCAAATCCACAAACCACAACCAAAAACGAGGATAGAGGTTCTCTTAATCATAACGAATATGGAAATAAAACCAGGCTTTGACAACCGCCGATAAGCCATGTGACTGTAGAAACTGCGAATCTACCAAAAGTAGACACCACCAAATCTAAAATTTGTTCTAGCCTCCTTAAAGCATGCCCACAGCAGAAACCAGAATTGACGTCAAAAAGCAGAGGCCCCAAGCCAAGTGACCGACTTTAAACCACAAAAGCACGCCATAAGACCATTCCCACCTTCAAGGACGAAAATTAAAAAAGAAAAAAGCCAAAAAATCCTAATTACCTGAGAATCCGCAAATTGCTCAAACTGCTTGACCCAATCGTCCACCATTGCATCCTTACTCAAATCATCAGCTTGACCACTTGTCACATTGTCTAAACCCTTAACAGCCTCACGGGTCTGCTCTCTAAGCCTATGAAGCGCCTCTGTCACATGGGACGCTTCTGAAACCTTTTGCTTGCCCTTTTTCTTGCTTTTCAAGTCAGGTAATCCCATACCCAACCCCTGAACCCCAGTTGGTAGCGAAGGAGAAGACTCTTGTTGCTTGCTTTCCTCATTACCATGGCTTCTATGATCGAACAATAGTTGAAATTACCAATAAAAATCGACATACAAAGCCAAAGCATAGAACTGCTAAATGGAGTTGACAATTCTAATATGCAGAAAGAGAGAAAATCAGAGCTTTTACAACAAAAGAGAGACCTTTGAGATGGCGGGGCAAGATTTAGACTCTGGAAATCATCAAGAGCACCTGAAAAGCACTAAAAGGTAAGTTCCCAGATTTCGAAACAAGTAAACAAAACAGAAAACATCAGAGAACTTACTGTCAAGGAGTTCATCTAAGTCGTGGTGTGTGTCGGCCATGATTGTACCCGGACTCTATCTTTGCTCTGGAACTTAAAAGACCTCTTCTTTCTTCAAATCTTTGATTGGTATCGAAAGAGAACGGGGACAAAGCAAATTTTTGCGAGAAAGATACAATTTTGATGGAGGAGAGCTTTTGGAGGATCCAGCTGCGAGCGGATGTGTTGAATTGGCAGAGACAATAAGACTACTGGATCATTTCATAACAAAACAATCTTTAGAAATATGTGAAATGTATTATTCTTTTCACTTTATTTTGGAAATTACAAGATATTTTCTAGATACTTTCTATTTTTGTACAAAGTTTTCAGTTTTCACCTTATTTTGTTATTAATATTCTTTTTATTTCATCTAATATTTCCTTTTACTTCATGACCAATTGAGTGGAATTGAAATTAAAGGAAGTAACTTTTAATTATTTACCAAATGATCAACCTTGTGCAATTCATTTTTAAGTGTCTTTAAAATATTTAAAGATAAAATATAAGTTAATACAAGAAATATCAATTTTAATTTTTTATTTTCAACTATATGAATTGTTTAATTTGAATTTTTCAATCAAGGAGGGTGAATTAAGGTATAATTATTCTATAAAAATATTAATCTAAGATGGGTAAAAAGTAATGTTTTAAAAATTAGACCAAAAATTAAACAAATAAAATAAGAAGTTTGAAGATTTAGAATCAGACATTAAAACTATTATAAAACTAATTAATAATAAAGATTAAATAAAATTAAAGAAATTAAAATATTATCAAAAAAGGAATATATCTTTGGCCAATAAAAATATTAAAATTTAATTAAAAACTGCTAACTAAAAATTAATTAATTGTTTCTAATTTATAAAAATTTTACAAAAATCAATTAGTTAATTAATAAATCGATTAACTTTTAATATAAAAATTATTAAAATAAATTAAATTAAAAATTAAACAATTCAAATTTTTACAATTGAACTTACCAGTTACATCAAAACTATAATTTTAAGATTTAAGTAATTAAATCTTTTCAAAATAAAAAAGAGTATTTACAATGATATGTGATATTGTCATAACTCCAATTGGTAAATTGGAACTTTAGTTTCAATATCTACCTATTAATTTTAAATCAACGATCATAAAAATAGATTTAAAACTTTATAGAAAAATTATTTTTTATTTATGACAAAATTAGAATAGTTATCTTTGAATGTACTTTTAATAAATCAACAATTACAAATTTTAGCATCAATAATTCAACTAACTTAAAATAAAAAGACAAAATCGACCCAAAAAATCAGTACAAGACTCTTGTATCTCTTACTCGTTTGATCCAAGGAGGTTCTTCGAAAGTCCATCAAAAGATATTCATGTGAAGCCATACCTGAACCATCCCTTTTCAGAGCTAAAATTATATCATACATACGACCAAAGAAACAAAACGTAAACTGAAGTAAACAAATAGTAAAATTCAGAACATTGAACTGGAGGCCAGGGCATTACTTGAAGCAGAGCCATGAATAATATTGAAAGTAGCGTTTTTATTCTTTTCTGCAACTTGAGAGTACACTTTCCCCACCTTGAAAGGACCTTTTTAAGGTGCTTTTCTTCTATCTATCCAATCCCATTGTCACTGGGCATTTCCTGTTTCCAACAAATGAACAGATGGAACTAAACTGTACAAGAAATCCTTGCAGGAACACTATCTTCCTTTCAAAGTTACAATAAAAAATTTATAGATAAAAAAGAGGAAGAACATTAGAGCCTTTCTCAAGCATAAGATGGTGGCATATTCTTAGTATTAAGGGAAAAATATATGCCACCCACATACCCCACGTACATGTAAGAGGATGACGTAAAACTGCAGAAAATTTCCTCAAATTCGAACATATTTAGCTTTCACGTGTAATCAGATCCAGGCTCACTGTTGACTGTGTCGCATAATCTGCAGAGCAGCGCTCATCCAATACTTCATTATGAGCATAACTGAACAAAACTTGTTATTTACATCTTCATTGCTCAGTCTAAAGTTCCACCTCGTGAAGATCATCCCCGGAATTGCCACGATTGATCGGTATATGTGTTGTTGGAGGAACAGTAGGCATAAATGACGATGGAGGCATGCCCAATGTCTCACCCAAAGTCTTGGTTTCTGACATCCTAGAAGCGCTAAATGATTCGTTAAAACTTCCACTCCATGATGCTGTTCTCCGTGAATTATGTACATGAGAGGCATTACCATCATCTCCACTTCCCGTGATGTTACCCATGCTTGGGAACCTTGGCATGGTCACTGATGATACAGATGTGGAAGATGGAAACGACTCCTCCAAAGCAGGTTTTGAAGGGTTTTCTTTACTGGCATCATCTATCTTTATATCTTCTGTTGAACTTTCTATTGAATTACCCCCTGAAGGGACAGGTGCTGGAACAAAGAATTTCTGATTTGCGGCAACAGGAGGTTTAACAGGTGCTATGGAAGGTGATGGGAACAAATTTGTGGAGGTTCCCCCAACTTTATTAAAAGTGTCAACATACCTGAACATTCATAAATCTATTAGCTTCCAAGACCAATTCAACCAATCATTTTCTTCGGTTAATAAGAGAAAAATAAGAGCTTCCAAATTACCTTGCCCGTACACCCATCCGTCCACGTGCCGAAAATTGATTTGAGCTGGTTGGAATTGGTGGAGTCTGACTTGAGCTGGTTGGAATTGGCGGAGTCTGACTTGAACTGGTTGGAATTGGAGTCCCTGCAGCATATTCAGATGAAGTTGAACTTTGTAAGGTAGGACCCTGCCCAGAGGGAGATGCATCATGCTTCAATGCAGATTTCAAGTTGTAGTCAGACATTCCATTTTGGAAGATCCCAGTTGTCGGGGGAGGTGCCAAAGCTGCCTCTTCAGCAGGAGGTTCAGCACCTTCCTCCACCCATCTCTTCAGTTTTTCATCATAATAGAATTTGTTTTTCTCTCCCAGTTTTGCCTTACAATAAGTAAGAACACTAATCAGTCAGAAAACCTACAGGGCTAAAACACAACTACGTTTGCAATGAAAATGCCTAGTGGAATGAAATAATAGACAACTATAAACCTGTCGATCATTGCGAGGCCTTAAGACTAAGCCAACAGTCTTCTGTAGAAGCTGCGTGCCAAAACCAAATCTTCCAAATCGAGATCCCCCCACTGAGCCTGATGCTTTACCTTGCGGATTGGATGATATCCCTTCCTTTGATGGATCAACCTGATTCCACCCAAATTCAGTTAGGCTCCACAAATTTTTGAAAAGAAAATGGAGATGAAGGAAACAATACGAACACAAGACAGTTATGCATAAATTCCACACCTTTCTAGGATTTCTGCTAAAGTCTGGCTCAGATACACTTCTATTTTGCACTGTCATTTTATTTCCATCGCCTGCCCATTCACTTATAGGCTCCATCGATGCAGAAGGCATCAATGATGACATTGCCATTGTTGATTGACTAGCTGATACTCTAGGAGCCATTGCATGCTCATAGTGCTCATTGCTATGCATACTTCCATGCAACCCTGATGGTGCAGGCGGTGGAAGACCCCCAACAACACGATGTGCAGTGCTATCAAAAAAATTGAGCAATTTACCGACCAACTTTCCAGGAGCCAAATTGGAAGCATACCCACCCTAAGAATAAGAGTGCTTGTGATCAGCAAAAATAATCACAAAACTAGCAAGAAAAGGAACTAAAAGATAGAGAAATCACCTGCTGATGGGTTCTAATCCTCTCCTCAAGAGAAGACACCAGTTGTTTCCACGTCTCTACCTCAGCAGCTCGACCAGTTTTCAGAGATTTTAATAACGCCTGACAGTATCTGAAACAAATTACAAGGTTCAAAACTCTGGAGCAATAATTGGATAGAGTCAAACTATGAGATTATTCACAACGTACTTCAATGAATCAGAAACTTTCCCCACTTCAGCTAGCATGTATGCATATACGAGCTTATAAGGCTGAAACGGGAGTAGGATATACTGGGGATTGCCAAGCACCTTTGAGTATTCATACAGCTCAGTTCTCTGTCCACACATTAATAAAAGAAGCATATTAAAATTTCTTGCAACAACTCTTGTACAGGGCGATCCCAACTATATTGTATTTGCCTTCTTTATGTTTCACTTGCAAGCAGAACTATGAACTCGAAGCAAGCCCATAAAAGAAGGAATTACAGCCTGTGTAAATTATTATTTTAAACTTTTATAAGGACCAAGTACTAAGAGAACCTGAATTGCCTCTGGACTAGTATAAGTCCTAGGATGCTTCAGGTGATTTGCTCCAAGAAGGCATAGTCTTGCAATGTCTGAATATGGCTCAAAGTTTGCTTCAGCAACTATGTAGCAGATATGAGCGGCAATAATCTGAGTAATTACCCCTAATAAGTTCCGAATAGAGACATGTAAAAGAAGCTGGCAAGTGACGGACATTTACTAAGAATATACCTCACTTCTATCTCTCCACAGGCAGTCTCCAAGATGTATAATGACAAGCTCGTCATCTTTTGTTCTGTTTGCAGTTATCACTGCCAAATTCTCTTCCCAATCGTCAAGCATGCCATTTGCCCCCAGCTATAGTTATGGCGAAACACAGACAAGCAAAACAGTGCATAACTTAGTACAATCCTAAATTTATTTTTTTTAATCTTCCTATTTCTGAAAATTTGTAACCATGTGAATGTATCACCTGTACGGACTGTGGTGTCATATGAACAGCACCAGGAACAACACTGCCAACAATAGAGTCCACAGCAAATACATCTGCTGGTGTCCCTGCAATTAGCAGGCATAGTGTCCTTAAAGGCGATCCTGAGACCAACTGGTGAACCGCCATTTGCTTGACTGTATCAACATAGAACTGTAATTTACAAATAGTAACCATTATAACACTAATATTGTTGAGGGGGGTGAAAAGAAAAAGAGAATCTCAGCCTTTCACAAACATAAACAATCTAAATAAATCAGCCAACAGGGCATTAAAAATGGAGACCTGATCACCGAGCTGTGAGGCAAGGACAAGTGCAGGTCCCCACAGTTGGCCCTCCTGTGCACATTGCAGAGCCTCCTTTTTTCTACCGGACACCAAGAGACTTTGGACTTCAGAAGCAGTTGCCTATGGAGTTCACCATAATTTAGCGAAACAAAACCCAAAATAAAAGAAAAGATTGCTTAATAGATGGCATACCCTAAGTTGTCCTTCAGATGGTAAATTCTGCAAGCAGTGGCTAAGAACACCGTACTCACTGAATTGACCGCCGCTTCTCTTAGCAGATGCAAAAAGTTTTGCAACTGCTGATTCTGGAGTCTCACTCTCCTACCAAGATATAAACAAATAAAGTACCAAACTGCAGGTGAGTTTTCACCACAGATTAGCCTTCAAAAGAAGCACTGTAAACTTTGAACTAGAAAATTACATGCAGATCATACATGGAATAGAGGATAAGGGATGTTCGTCAAATAGGAAGAAATTAAGCTAAATTAACAGAAGGAACATGCAGAATGAAAATTGTTTTTCTTTTGTGGTCAAGAGAATCGGAATCTGAAAAGGAAAAATAATTATCAATTATCACAATTAACAATTTCATACTTGTTAAACCCTCATTAATCATGCCACTGCATGGAATTTGCAAGGAATGTTTAGGTAGCTCCAGTTAAGTTGTGAATCTCTCACTTTTTTTAGTTGAAAGGCCTTCCACCTTATAATAAGTCCTATTACTATCTTCTAGCCCATTCTCTCTCTTATAATTCATAGAATCCAAATAC
Source organism: Erythroxylum guanchezii (assembly GCA_025629825.1). NCBI lineage: Eukaryota > Viridiplantae > Streptophyta > Magnoliopsida > Malpighiales > Erythroxylaceae > Erythroxylum > Erythroxylum guanchezii. The sequence goes on along the minus strand of JAOTAX010127716.1, from coordinate 11,969 downwards.
AAGTGATTGTTTTATTCTTGCAACATATGATGACCCAGTTTTTTAAAAGACAATTCCACAATAAAAATCACATTAAATAGATAGGAGATGGGTTCTAATAGGAAGGTCAAGGAGTAAGAATACATAATAGTTGATGGTCTAATCTTTCCAGAGCACTTGGCCCTGAGCTTAAAAAGAAGACCTAGAAACTAGTGATTTTCAAATACCTCATGCTGGAGAAAAAGCACAATAATAAGCCAGTCTTCAGGCCAACACCTAGAAACTAGTGATTTTCAAATACCTCATGCTGGAGAAAAAGCACAATAATAAGTCAGTCTTCAGGCCAAACTTACAAAGTAAATTAACAAAGGTCAAATGACAATCATTTTCTTTTAAGTTTATACAAATAAAAAAGTAGAATTGAATGTTCAGTTCCAGCTCAAAAGTAACTTGAATAAATGGATAAATTGAGCAACATGTAGAAACTTCAGAAAGCTAAAGGAACTTTATCAAGATAATAGGAAGAAAAGAACCAAATATGTGAATTACCTTTACAGATGTATCTGTGCCCAAAGAAGATCGAAGTTTTCCATAATGCTGACATGCTATTTTCAGCAAAGAAAGGAGCAACCTCAATATTTCACCTTTTCTGTGATCCATCTCATGTAATTCACAGTTAGCTATCCTCTCATCAATCCACTTATTCAACTCTTTGGTTCCAAGATTACCACCAACCAATGGACCAGGAAAGGACTGTTGGCACAGAGCACGAAAATAATTGCGAGATTCCACTCCAATGCTTGATGCATTGTCGCCATTTCCCAAAACAACCTCCACCAAGTTCAGAACAGAAATTGAGCCTTCCGCAGGTTCCTTTCAAATGGATCATAAAAAAGAACAGGATTAGCATTTACCAAATACAAATAGTGTAAGAAATTACCATAGTAAATTATTTTAGCCACTCCCCACTCTTTTTCTCATTTTTTCTAAGAACCAGCACAACACAACTAAAGGTGATGTAAGACAGCTCAAAGGAAAAGAGAGTAGGTAATGAAGATTAAACGGAGGAAGGTAAAGAAAAGGTTACGGGAATATAGTTTTTCTCCCCTAATATTTTAGCAATTGCATGCATCTGTAAAAGCACAGAAGGAAGTGCTCAAGAGTCTTACCTGCTTTCCAAATGTAGAGCTCCCAAGAGGATTACTATTTCTCATTACAATCAGTTTTCCACCAAAACCAAATGTAACCAATGCATGTGGTGGGCGACCAGCAGAGGATCTCCCAATGCTTGGAGAATAAGAATAGTGCTGGTTGGTCTGAAATGATTGCTGGGAAAGGTTTACTTGTTTCTGACTGCCAAAATAATTGTTTGAAAAGTTCGTTGGCTCATTTGGCATCAAATTTCCCTGATTAAACTGCTGACTAAAGTTACCTCCATCTAGAAAACCTTGTGATCCTGTAAAGCCATTAGCCTCAACATGTTCACGATCCCCTTTCTCATATGAAGGAGCTGTCCCCATTGAACTGAATGATTTAACACTGTTGCTCATAGAAACATCTGATACATAGGAATTCAATGATTGTTTTGCTGCACCCATATTTGGAATAGCATCAGACTTAACAACTGGCTTAGGCTGCCATACATTCAAGTCCTGCTGAGTGTAGCTAGCATAAGGCTTGCTCCAGCTGTCCTCTTGACCTTGATTATTATAACCCTGTGATACATACTTATCAGCATGACCATATTCACCATAGATATTATTGGGTATACTACTACCATTTTTGGAATATGACCCACTCGAATCAAAAGCATTCTGACTCTGCTGATCATAAGCTTGACCTATTGTTGACTCAACAGAAGATGTGTAGCTTTCAAGCGTGCGCCATTCTTGTACAATTTGATCATAATACCAGCCAGGATATTGGGGGTCAAAAACCATATGTGAAGGATAACCATTATTACTCTCCTGTGGAACCTGATTCCAGTTTGATACACTCTCATATGTATTAGAGTCAACCACGGTTCCCACCGCAGACTGTGAAGTGTTCTGTAAATAACTTACTTCTGCTTTTGCATCAGAAACTGCTGCCCATTCATTCCCTGAACTAGTATTAAAATTTGCATCATAATTAGTTATTTGGTACCACTGCCCAGTCTTGTCATCATACTTCCAACCAGGATACATACTGCTCCAATCTTGATTACTATACACATCCTGCTCACTTACATTGCCATCCATGGATCCCCCATAAACCTGCGCACCCCCTTGACATTGCTCATAACTAGTTGGCTTCTCCAATCCCCCAGCAATTACATTCTCTTTAACTGCACCACTCTCGTCAATATTTCCAGAAAAAACAGACGAATCACCTAGACCATTGAAAAAGTCTGAGTATGAACCAAATCCATGACCAGACGTATCAGCATAAAATGAACTCCATCCAATCTCCTTGACGCCTGATTTCATTGGGTCGTGACTTTGGCTCGACACCACATCCTCTGATCTATTTCCATCATCATTTGAGTCAATTGCATTCTGAGAAGCTATTGAATTCGAAGAATCCAATGTATTAGTCAGCGCTAAATCATCTTGCACTGGAGCAGTTTCATGTTCCCCATCAAAGCCAGCGGCAGCAACATTATCATCAATACTCAAATTGGCAAAGGCCTTGGCCTCATCCGAATCACTGCCCTCAGCAAAGTTCGGGGCAACGGAACCGGAATTGGTGTGCCCAAAATCATCATCGACTAATTTATCAAAGAAATCCTCGTCCGTCTGATCCTCCATCACATTCAATGGAGGATTAGAAGCCATCGCGCAAACGATCTAAGAAAACTCCCCCCCTTCCAATTCAACAAACTCGAAATTCGAGCTGCAAAAGTAGACCAAAACCTCGAGATCCAAACACTAAAACCCTAAATCAAAATCAAATAAAATTGAAATGAAAAACACCGACAACAACGAGATCTAGGGTTTTATAACAAGGATCTTAATCTATGAGTTTTCAGAAAACAAACAAAAACAAAACACAGAACAAAAACTGTTCGCAAATCAAAATTTAAACAAAAACAAAATTGATGTAAATAATAAGAAATCCAAAACCAAAACCAACTTACAGATCCAAGAGAGGGAGAGATATAGAGAGAGAGAAGAGCTTTGGTTCGTGTTTGTTTTGAACCAGACGAGCTTCGGTTTTTAGTTTTTTTTTTTTCCTTTTTCTTTTTCTCTTTTAGTTTGTCACAGTTATTATCTTTATTTTTTATTTTTATTTTTATTTTTCATTTTTATTTTATTTTTATATATTTTTATTTTATTTAAAATTTTACAACTTTTACTAAATTTTTTCCATATTTTTAAATTTCTTTAAACATATACTTTTTTTTGGCAAATAGCCTTTCGGTAATTTTTAAAAATAATTTTTTTAAAAATTAAAAATATAAAATAATATCTTTTAAATTAAGTTAAGATTTAAGCTACTGAATTTCAAATCTGTCCGATGCCTAATTATTTTAATCAAAATAAAATCATTTTATTTAAAATAAACTTAAACTTAGGTTTAACTAATGAGTCCCTCAACTAAAAATACTTAAATCTATGCTTGTAAATATCTTTCGTTATATGTAATTGTTTAAAATTTAGGGTTCAGGTTCACCTCTTACAAAAAATTTATCCGATTCGAGCAAGAATTATTCTAAATGTAAATAGCTTAAAGATACTTTTTCATAATTAAAACTTACTTAACAAAAAATAATAAATAATAAATATCCATCGTTGTTATCCCTGACGACGTTGATGTTGTTTTTAGTATTTTTTTAGTTTTAGATTTTTCTATTTTATTTATTCACCGTTGGTGTATTGACTGTTGGGACCGGGAGTAGGAAAGAAAAACGTTTAGACTGCAGCCGACACGTGGATCGATATTGAATTGCTAATTACAAGTTTACAAGGAAGTGAGTTTCTCTATGTCCACACTCCTCCGTTGCAGCAAGTTGGATTGGTAATAGAAGTCTACTTGGACCGTGTTTACTGCTTCCACACTCGTTTACTGCTTTTTATCTACCGAACCTTTTGTCGCCTATATTTATTTTCCTCCGTTATCTGCTCGTAAGTAAATAATGGCAAAACACATTTAAATATTTATAAAATTGATTATTATAAAAATTATAAATTTAAACTTATCTCATAATCCTATACATTTAAAATTTTTTAATAATTATACAAAATATAAATTATCTATTAAAATAAAATAATTATATAAGCTATTTTGAAATAAAATTATATTATCTCATAATAATTATTAAATATTAGCTATAATTTATAATCATTCAGAAAAAAAAAAAGTCTTTTTATTCATTAGGAGTAAGGATGTATATTACTGAACCTTTCAAACCGTACTCATTAAGCAGATTTTTACTAAGTTGTTTTATTGTTGTAGGTATAACTCATAACAATATTAAAGTAATAAATAACTATAAGATTCCTAATTTTGATAAGATGTATAAGATCATATGAATATTAATTAATCTGGAATAAATGTTGAATGAAATTTGTAAATTAAAATAAGAATAAGTTATTTACCAATATTGGAATAGGATAATTTTTATATAACTCAAATTTTGGGCATAAGTTTTTTGAACTTAAATTTTAAATACAAATTTTTTAAATTAAAAGTTGATATATGTTACTAATTTTTAGTATGCAACTTATCTCATTGGGTCATATGCATTATTTCAAAATGTATAAGTTTGCATTACACAAAAATTAAAGCATCATTTAGGTTCATTTTTTTTGTTATGTTTTTTATTTTGTTTTCTATTCTTATTTATATTTTCAAAAAATAAACATTTATGTGATTGTTAATAGCAATATAGTTATATTTTTTATGATAGTTAAAGTTAGATAAAATTATAAATTAATTAATTTTATAAATTAACTAAGTAAATAATTGTATTTTATTCTCTTATAAATATTTAATAAATATTAGTAAAAATATTATTATTTTATTCCATAAATAAATATATATATATTAATTAATAATTTGATTATGAAAATTAACTTTAAAAATATATTTTAATGATAAAAATTCTTTGATGTTATTTTTTATTAGTGTTTATTATACATTATTTTCACTATTAAAGTTATTTTCCGTTAAAATATGATTTAATAAATTATTAATAACCCAAAGCTTTAACAATAAGGTAATAGTAGAATTGGGAGCAATTATTATTATCATTTTGATAACATTGTTAATTATAATTTATCTATAAATAAATTTATGTAATTATTTGATTTATAAAAAATCATTTATCTTTAAGTTTTATTTTATATGAAATTATTATATATTTAACAAACAAATTTATTCTTTTTTTATTTGAAAAAAAAAGTAAGAATAAAACTAAAAAAATAAATATAGTCAAGGTCTCCTTATTCCTATAATATTTGAATGGGAGCGATCGACAACATTTTGACGTCTCACTTCTATTAAATCTACTCATCCAACCTCGCTATTACCATTGTTTTGGTCTTTGCACCTCAGTTTCATTCCCTATCTTCTTCTACTGGCCTAATTAAACACAAACTACAATCAATCATCTGCAGAATCACATGTTTATCAACTTAACAGAGGCTTCTCTGGATCCAACTCACTTGCCATGGCATCTTCGTACGGGTACCCTTCTTTCCCTTTAGCCCATAGCACAAAGTAGAGACCAGTAAACATTATGAACATACCAGCCAAGCTGCCAAAAAGATCGGTAAGAATGCAGATTCTGATGTGCATTTGATATGGCAATGAAGGGAAGTCACTTTTATTTACCTTCCAATCTTAACAGTATCGCCTAAGGATACGACGGAGAGGATCACCGAGATCACTGTTCCGATGGGGCCAAACATGGATACCAGAACTGGACCTCTCTTCTTCATCGCCCATCCATTGAAGCTCACACATGCTCCACCCACTGTACCACCCTGTGCATCTAAAATGTTCATGGTTTTTGCACAGGACAGATAATAAAACACAACTTTTGCATACTGCACTTTCAGATAAGAAGTTGAAGAAATTCCTTGGAGAAGTAGGTTTTTTTTACCAGAATTGAGTAGGTAATGAGGTCACCAAGACGAAGCATGGACCAACCAAAATCAACATCGTGATCTTGAAACAACTGTACAATTGCTGTAATAATTACACCCATCAAGGATGTAATGGCACATAAGGACATTGGTGCAGGAAAATCTCCAAGAGTAGTAGCCTGACATAAATATAGGATTTTAAGTGAACAAGACAGCAGACAGAACACCTTTCAAGTATCTGACAATTTACCTGCAACACAACGTTGCTTGATAGAACAACAACAGCTGCCATGAGATACAAACAACCAACGATCTTATCTCTATCGAATACCATTTCTGATGCTGGAGTTGCCAATGATGCTTCTTGTTCAGATGTGGTGCTATGCATTAGGCTCATTGTAAGAGCACCCACAACGCACAACAATGTACCTACAAGTTTCACTTTGCTGTATTTGCAACGCAGATCAACTTTCTCCAACCTACACCATGACGAAAACTATTTCAATCTAGTTAAGTTGTCAACTTGTTTCGGAATTAAAAATCTGTAGGGAGTAAAGTATCATTACCTCAATGTCCAAGCAATAACGAAGATTAACCCTGGAGCAAGGTTAGGCATTGCTGTTGCCAATGCAGGAGAAGTTAGCTTGATACCACTCAGGAACAAGGATTGAAATAAAGTTACCCTGAAACAATATAGAGAACAAAAATAAGATCAAAATGACGAAACAGAAACGCATGTAAAAATCTTCTGCATACTTACCCTCCAAAAGAGATGAAACCAAGCTGAATCACCAACTTTACAGTGAGTTTCTTGGGCCATTTGTTCCTCTCGAAATAAACAGCAAGAGGTGAGATGACGAGGAATGTGGCAAATGTGGAGGAGATGACAATGGTTAGGGGAGGAAGACCAAGTGACATTAGATAACTCAACAACACAGAGTTGCCGGCGTACACAAATTGCACACCTATCAAACCTCCTATGATTATACAATCTTCGAGCATCTCCTTCATTTATCAAACCATTCTCTGTATCTATATCTCCTCCAAGTAAACACCCAATAATCCTTTTCTTTTCCTTTCTATGGTTGGATACCAATTATAATCTTTGGTTATGTATCTTTTCTTCCTCTAGACCATATTTTCTGTTTATCATCTCAGAAAATGTACACCAAAATCATTGTTTTCACTTCTGGGGTCTTTAGTTTTCTGGTTATGGATGTTGGTCGTCTTTATCTAACCATTTCACCATTTCCTTTCCTCTAATCTACCTGTTTTAGCACTGAGCTGTTCTTCTTCGATGACAAGGTTTTTCTACCAGTGCTATGCTCCGGTCTTGAAGGGAGTTATGTATTTTATGGTTCCCCTTTATTTAGCTCCATTCATATTTAGTCCAATCCCTGACATTTAGCTAATGATATGTGGTGACTGAATTGAAAATCTGTCTACAAATTTCTCTTTTGGACATTCTTTAATTATGACTTAATTTGTTTTTAATCTCTATTGGAATTTTTGAAAAGTAGAATTTATCAGTAATATAGTCAATTTAACAACTCTATATACACAATTCCTGTTGGAATTTACCATAAAACAGAAAAGGGTTGACAACCGCACCCAATTGCATTTGAATATTCAATCTAAATCCGATCTCGAGTCCAGTTAAACCGTAACTTGATTCGTTGACTTCAGGTCGGACTTAGCAAGACCCAGATAATATGACTACATAACAGTAGTGCAGTATTTTGTATTGAATAGACCTCGTATCCAAAAACATCATGTTGCCTCAAATATAGCAGTAGTGAGTTAAGAAACACCAGGAAATGAGAGTCAAATAACCATTAATAGCCAGAAAACGAGGTAACTACTCCTTGTGGAAATCATTTAGTAACCATTTTAGCACAATTGAATGACATTATTGGACAATATATATTCCCCTCCCCAACAAGAAAAAAAAAGGTTAGTCTCACTGCAGATGTCCAAGCACCATTTATGGACTGCAAAAACTCCTTGTAAATTAACAAAGCCAGTAGACCATTGCTTCTCCAATCTGTGAGACAACCTCCACTTGCAGTGACCTTTGTCTAACATGCTACCTTGGACCTGACTGACCAAGCTCTAGAAACAATCCAAAAACCAGAATCAGAAATCTGACAAATGCAGATTTGCAGTCTATTCAAGAATTTTACTGAATGCTGTCTAAGCAGGATTGCATTCCAAATAAGTTTAAAACAACCACTTCATACTACTATTTCTACATATATGTTGACCCCAAAAATATCAACCAAGTGTTACGGCAATTTCTCAAAATATATTCTAGTTGTTTTCAGTGATGGAATTGGTCACAGGATCAGGATTGATGAGATGAATATCATCCAAGGTCAATTTCTATGCAGTTATAGATTGTATAGCTGATGACAGGACCCACCTCCAAAAACGGCATACATGTCACGTACCATCAACTCCATCTGGGAAAAGGAGCAGCTATGTTACCATAGTATTCTATACTATGTGCTATCCACAAAATTTCAAGCCAAATGTCTAACTTGAGGGGTGAAAGAAAAAGAAAAGACTTGATTTCCTCCCAAATCATGCTTACGTAATCCATTAAATTCTTTAACTTCATGTTCATAATATACTCATGCGTAATAGCTACCATCTACTCATAATCCAGTGTAAGGATTCAACTAAATATTTTAAGTGAGATTGTTATTGGTGTACGTTAAATGCCAGAATGTATCGTACGTAAAAGATAAAGTTCACAATCCACATTGTTGCTATCTCTAAGTACGATAACTCAAAATGTTGAATAAACAAATTCCGGAACAAGAACAATGCTTCATTCCAAATAATTTAAAACAAGGTAGAGAAATGAGCAAAAAATTCTCTGTTTCTGATATAATTATACATTCTTAAGATTACTAAAAAAGCATTAATTTCATACTTGACAATGATGCAGTAGGCCATAAATGTCTGGTCCTGAGTTTAATTATGTGCCTGCAGGAACCAAATATTCTAGTCAGATGGTGTTGAACCCGATCAATGGAGTCCCAACATTTTTAAAAGACCACTTTTTCATTTTAGTTTCTTTTTAATTTTTAAAAAATGGAATGCAGAATCAAAGAAATATTTTGAACTCCACAAGCCTCTACAAAGAGAAAGCCCCATCAAACCCGCGACGTAAAATGCATAGCTCCAGAACCAACCACTAAATTGACATCTAGTTAAAAAGTTGCATTGAGTATCTTCCACCTCCCGACTTTCCTAATCCAACCACAGGGCTAAGCTACCACAGAGGAAAGTCAACTTTTAAATCAGCATTCAGCAACTCACAAGTCTTTTCTCTTCTAAGCTAACACATAGAACCTGCGATCTGTTTCACAGATCTTATCATCACATGCAAGGTCATATCGGCGAATCGAGATTTGAACATTAAGTTGCAAACCATACAAATAGAATAAACTCAAGAAAATCATCACCAAAACGCCCGAAACAAACAATCGGAAATCAAATCAAAGAACCTTTCTTTAATCATTAAATCATAGCAGCAAGGAACCTTGGAGTCGCAAAGTAAAAGAAATAAGTAATTAAGAATACAAGAAGCGAGAAGCAACACAGTACTCACAAGTCAAGAACTGATAAAAGAAAAAGGGTGTGTACTAGAGGCCGGGAGAGGTGCAGCAGAGAGTACCCTGAGAGAGAGCTCGGCAACTCCTCGAATTGGTGCTAAGGCATGACGTCATTCTCGCCGCCGCCACCGTGCTGTGGAAGGGCAACAGGGACTGCACGCAACCCAACTCCGGGCGAGCCCTGAAGATCAAAATACCAACAAAATTACGCCAATACATCAATAAAAATAAAGCAATGATGAATTTCGTGTGTGCGCGAGTGTATGTAACCTGGTGGAGAATGAAAAAGAGCGAGGAGGAGAAGATAAGGGCTTTGATGGGGAAGATGCAGATCTGGGGATGGATGACTTTGGACCGCTGGATCTAATGGCGGACTTGATCGACAACAAGGATGACCTAGCCATAAATCTACCACAATACGACGCCATTAAAAGTTACAGAGGATATCTGAATAGAGAAGGCAAATTTGAAAACAAGAACTCAAGAATCTATGGCATGAGTTACGACTTACGAGGGTTTAGGGTTTTAGGGGTGGTTATGCGACTGAGAGAAATGGCGTGAACAGCTGTGCTAGATAGTTAGTTGGGCTTATGTTTGATTCGGGTTGAATTGTAATGATGAGACCTAGGTCCATTACATTAGTTGCAATTTTCTACCTAATATATTATTCAATCTTCTGAAAAATAGTCTGAAAATTAAAAGGTTTAATAAATATTAGATTATCATAAAATTAAATACAATTGTTTGAAACAAAATTGTTTGAAAGTAGAAAAATAATCTAAAAAAACTCTTTTTTAGAAAGAGATAATATATGAGATTTACTTCAAATTTGGCAATTGAAATAGCAAAAAGCTTATATTAATATTTTTATAAGATGTAAATTTTTATTAATTTTTCTATTTTAAGACAATCATTATTCATCTTGCAGAAAGTCACGTATTATATATGTCAACACAGAGTTTAATTGACGTTCATTTGCATAAGACAGGTTGTCAAAATCACAATTTTGTGATTATAATTACATTGTCATATTGTAGTTCTTAACCTCGTGAGTGGGGACAGTAGACAGGACAAAAGAATCCTGTCCCCGTGAGCGTTTAGTTCATGTCCCCAGGTTTGTGTCCCCTGTCTCCGGAGGACAGGGATACGAATTTCTATCCCTCCCAAGAAGGGAGGACAGGGACACGTTGTCCCTGTCTCCGCGACATAACAACGTTCGTTTGACTCATTTGGGCTACAACTCCAGCTACCGTATTCTTCCCCGACCCCGGCTCTCTTCGTCCTTCGTCCCCGACTGTTGTTCGTCTGTGTTGGATCGCGCACGCTGCTCTTCGTCCCCAACTGCTCTTCGGATCTCTACGCAACAGCGTTCCCTCCGGATCTCTTCGGATTTCTGCTTCCCCAAGACGTTGGTCTCTCCAGGGTCGGGTAAGTATTTGATTTTATGGCTTAAAAATGTTGGTCTTCCTTGCTTGACCGACTCTCTGGTTGCGCAACCATATCAGTATTGTCGTCTTCTTCTACTCTCTGTCCCTCTGTATGGTTCATTTTGTGGTTGACCCGGAGATCTACATTATTCCCGGATCCAGCAATGCATGCCCACTGGGTTTTTGAATTGTCTTCATTTGCATGATGTGAAGTTTGTATTAATTTTTGCTTTGGGGAAGAAGGAGTTTGGTTGGGGATTTGTATGCTTTGGGGAAGAAAGAGTTTTGATTTGTATTCTGATCTGTGGTCGGGTTTTGTTGTATGCGAAATTGGTGAGAAGAATGTTAGTTCTTACAATAAGTTTGGTTGGATGAATGCATATAATGTCTGAGAAAGTGTTGCATGTTATCAGTCGACAACTTGAATATGTTATTTGCCATACTTCTGAGTTATATACGGTTCTGAGTTATATACATGTCATTCATTCATTACTTCAACAGAAATGGTGTCTGAGCAATATCAGTCATTCAAGTGCATTGGTCACTTATCTGAAACTGTTGTCTTGGTTGATGCTTGCAAATGCACAAAACTTTAATTAGCAACTGGATCCTTTGCAATAAGTTAACCTGTTTCTTATTATGTTTCTGTTTAGGATTCATTGGTGTTGTTGATCGGTGAGAGGTTGCAATAATCTCCAAAGAGTATCTTCGGTTTCTGTGGCAGGTATTTGATATATTCTGAATTTAATCATCTGCTTGATTTGTAATTGAGATAAACCCTTGTATTGTTGGTTGGAAGATGTTGATGTTTGTACAATATGACATGCTGTTCAGACTTTCAGTGTAGATCTTGAAAAGAAACCAGGCAA
>JAOTAX010127674.1:0-19450 GCA_025629825.1 Erythroxylum guanchezii | reverse complement strand
AATTTGGACTTGAGATCCTTTGTGAGCAGAGTAGAGTTCAGCTCTTCATAAGAATTCATCACAACAGCAGATGCCTTTGGCAACCACTCAGACATTTGTTCCATGGCAAGCAAAACAGGTGATGATGAATCAGGGTAACTTTGATCTCTCAAAAGAACTTCCTGCGGTAGGTCCTCGATGCGTATTGTGGATAACCCAGGAACGGCGTCTAAGGTCTGGTCTCCGCCATTCCTGTAGATGTCAGCAATGAGATGCATGTATAAGTGAGCCGATAAGGCATAAGGTGTTGGCACCCAAAATGCGACCCATGGGACTTTCATGTCCTCCGCTAGCTTGCCTGCAGCATATGAGAGAACACCGTCGGTCATTAAGCGAGTAATGTTCCTGCCAGTTTTTGTCACTGCCTCACTCATCCCACGCTTGAAGTTTTCAGGTATCAGACTGACAAAGAAACCAGCTTCCTCTTGTGGGGTTATTGGCCCTTTAGGAGGTTTTGGCAAGCCATCATCCACGTTGTAGGACTTGACATTGATTGGAATGTCTAGATTCTTCACATTTATTATGGATCTGTTGCACTCCTCGGTACTTATGAAAGAAAACTGTACTTGCGGAGCAAAAGCTGCGAGCTTACAGGTCAGGTTGAAAAGGGCAAAGGGATGGCTAGTGAATGGCCAAGCTAAGACTGCTGCATGTCCCTCCACTGAACGATTCATGACTGGCATTGTGGAAAAGGCCTGTAAGGGTTTTGGATGCTGATGCCTGTCTAATCAATCTAGCTTATGCTACTAGTAATAGAAGTGTAATATTGAGAATCAGGTTGTTGTCAACTATTTATAATGGAGGCCAAGTTAAATTTCTCCGATAAAACACGTGGAAAACGAAAGAATCGCTAACGGAACAATATCCACACAGGCATGCCCAACGACAACGCACCAATGGATGCTCAGAAAAGACCCTTACCTTCCCTTGGAAACAAATCTGCCGATTAATGAAGTAAATATTAAGATCATCCGCGAGTCAAAGCTATTTGGTTGATGGATTTAGGAAATAGGTAACGGCTAAGGAATAAAAAGTGATAAGTTGATTATTGATTATCATTATAAAAGTAATAGTTTGATATCTTATTTTTGAAGAATTTTTCATACACTCTATTCAGTAGAGGAATGACGCTCATTCTTTAGTAGTAGCTCTTTTTTAAAAAATATTTTTAACACTCATTCTTTAATAGTAGCTCTTTTTAAAAAATATTTTTAACACTAATTAGTGTTAAAAATATTTTTTAAAAAAGAGTTACTATTAAGAAATGAGTGTCATTCCTCTACTAAATGGAGGGAATGGAGGATTCTCCAAAAATAGGATATCAAACTATTACTTTTATAATGATAATCAATATAATTAATTAATTAATTAAAATATAATTAATTAAAATATAATTCATTCATTCATTAAAATACGAATGAATTAATTAAAATATTATTATTAATTAATTAGATTATAATCAATTAAAATATAATTAATTAATTAAAATATAACTAATTAAACTATAATTATTCATTAATTAAAATATTGTCATTAAAATATTATAATAATTCATTAATTAAAATATTATTAATAATTAATTAATTAAAATTCAATTCTTTCATTAATTCAAATATTTTTATTAATTAATTGATTAAAATAAAATATAATTAATTGAATTATTATTATTATTTAATTAATTACATTATAGTTAATTAAAAATTAATTAATTAGTTACAATATAATTAATTAATTATTATAATATTATAATTAATTATAATATAATAATTTTTTATTTCTTAATTTTTGACAAACCAATTACTATCAGTGGTAATAATAATCATTAATTCTTTTTAACTAATAATTATAATTATAATTATAATTATAATATTTATTCTTATTACCCGCTATATTTACTCTCGTTCTTATTACTATTTTTCATGCTAACGAACCACCTAGTAGCTCGGAGAACGAGGATGCTTTGGGGTAGGCGAGGATATGAGACTGCAAATCTAGGAAATACATAAGAATTACCACGAGTCTATCTACTTTTTGGTTACTATTATCAGAATAGCCAGGGTACGGCTGTCGGTTACTGTTAGGAGCCAAATGATAAATGTGGCTTAACATTACAACCATGGGTTTTCTGTGGGTATCTACTTTTTGGTTACGGTTAGGTTTGTCAGAATAGCTAGGGAACGACTGTCGGTTATTGTTAGGCGTCAAATGATAGCTGTGGCTTAACATTACAACCACAGATAGGGTTTTCTTTAGGGAAGGAACGATTTCTCATTTCCAATGGCACGATAACATCTGTAAAGATTGTGATGAACATATGTTTCGATGAAAATTTAAAAGATTGAGTGTATGTTTAAATAGATACAAGTCAGGGAAATAACAGAGTGTATCAGAAAAATAACAAACTAAATTACACCTAAATAATAAGAAATAGCTTCAGTCAATGGAAGATTTGATCATGTTCTTATCCGTATTACACCCCGGCAAGATGAGGTCGACACCAACGATATTCATCTTGTCTCGAAGTTCCTCAAACTTTGGTCGACGAAGAGACTTTGTTAATGCACCTACGATATGCTTGTTTGTCGAGATGTGTGTGACTTGTAGGCATTTTCGTTAAACCTGTTCTCTAACAAAATGATAATCTAGAGATAGATGTTTCATACGGGAGTGAAACACAGGGTTGGAGCAAACATATGTAGCACCAAGATTATTGCAGTGAATGATAGGAGACTTTGTCAATGGTGTCTTTAGTTCACAAAGAAGATTTTGGAGCCACATGAGTTTAGAGGCGGTGGATGCTACAGCACGATATTCAGCTTCTGTCGATGAGCGAGCTACTGTGTGTTGACGTTTTGAACTCCAAGAGATCGGTGAACCACTAAAATAAACAACATAAGCTGAGGATGAAGTTCTGGTATCAGCATCTCCCCCCCAATCGGCATCACTAAATGCTTCTAATTGTAGATGAGACAATGTGTATAACTGGAATCCAAAATCGTGAGTATGTTTGAGATATCGAAGGGTGCGCTTTAACTGCCTGAAGTGAATCCGTGAAGGTTGATGTATAAATTGTGACAATTTGTTGATAGCAAAACTGAGATCCGGGCGAGTGAGTGTGACATACTGAACTGCCCCTAGAATACTTCTATAAAGAGTACCATCAGTGGAGGTAGAGCCATCTTGTAACTAAAGAGGAGTAGATGAGCATAACGGCGTGGAACATGTAGTACAATCGACCATTTTAAACTTGATTAGAAGATCATGGATGTAACGTCGTTGGGATAGAAATAGACCACTCGAATTTGGAATCAGTTCCATACCCAAAAAAATATGTTCGTGGTCCCATGTTCTTCAATGAAAATTTGGTGGAGAGCGTAATCATGAAGTTTTGCATCAAAGATTGCGAATTACCTATGAGAAGCAAGTCATCAACATAGATTAAAAAGAACATTGTGGGGGAGCCACGATAAAAATGAAGAGTGAGGAGTCACTTTTGCTAGTAACAAATCCAAAAGCTAAGAGGAACGATCGAAGCTCCTGATACTACGCATGAGGAGCTTGTTTGAGACCATAGATAGCTTTTTGCAATTTGCACACATGTGTTGGGTGAGATGGATCAACAAAACTGGGAAGTTGCCACATAAAGACAGTTTCACTGAGATGTCCTTGCAAAAAGGCATTATTAACATCCATTTGGTGTAACGGCCAGGAATGAGCAAGTGCTAGTAGCAAGACAAACTTAATTGTCTGAGGTTTGAGAACAGGTGAGAAAGTTTCTTTGTAATCGATCCCGGGACATTGAGAAGAACGTTTTGCAACCAAGAGAGACTTGTATCTAGAAATTGAGCCATCAGGATTTCTCTTTATTATGAAAATCCACATACAACCAACAACATTACTAGCTTCGGAAGCAGGAACAAGAGTCTAAGTACCATTAGAAACAAGAGCATCATATTCCAACTTAACTGAGGCTCACCAATGAGAGAGCTTCAAAGCTTGGGAGATGGTACGTGGTTCATTAGTTTCAGGTAATAGGTGTTTAATAACAATGTAGGTCTTAGGTTTGAAGATACTGCTTTTGGCGCGGGTGATCATGCGATGTGTATTTAAGGGTTGTGGGGATGAATCTAAGGTTAGTAAAGTGTCTTGGTTTGGTTATGATGAAGGAATGTGGGTTTCAGGTGAGGTGTTTCAAGCCCAATGGGGAAATTCAGTAGACAGATATGGATGCTGCGGTGAGAAGAATCCAGGTACGATCAACATTCTTGGAGGTGTCTTGGTCATGGGAAAAAGTTGGTGTGACAGTGAAGAAACTAGGTTCGAGGGACGAGCGGAGACAGTTGGTTGAACAAGGTTAGTGTAAGGAAACTGGTCATCAACAAAGACAACATGTCTTGAAGTGTAGATACGATTAGTTTGGGGATCAAGACAATAGTAGGCAAACTGGGATAAGGAGTAACCTATGAAGATACATGGTTTTGATCGAGACTGAAGCTTATCCAAGGAGTAAGGACGTAACTAGGGAAAGCATAGACAGCCAAAAGAATGAAGATTAGTGTACGACACAGGTTGTTGAAAAAGTGTTTCAAAAGGTGTCATCATATCTAAAATAGGAGTTGGTAAGCGGATTATTAAATAAACAGCTGTGGAGAAGGCATATGACCAAAAGGAGGAGGGAAGATGACTGTGATGTAACAGGGCACAAGCAGTTTCTAAAATATGACGGTGACATCTTTCAAACATTCCGTTTAACTCAGGTGTATGAGGTGAGGTAGTTAGGTGCGTGATGCCATTGGTAGATAAATAATTGTTTAGTTTGACAAATTCCCCTCCATTATCAGTATACAATGTGTTAATGGTGGTTTGGAAATTTTTTCCACTAGACTTTTAAAACGATCAAAGGTGGAGAACACATCGGATTTGAGTTTCAACGGATATAACCAAACATAGCGTGAAAAATGATCAACAAAAATAATATAATATTTGAAACCACCAAAGGAACTTATTGGAGCAGGGGCCCAAACATTAGAAAAATAATTTCTAATGGTATGGAGCTACTCCAATGTTGTTTTGAAAATGGTAGTTTATGACTCTTGGAACAATGACAGGAAACACAAACTTTTGACGTAACTGAACTAAAACATAAGTTGTGACAAGATTGTAAAAAAGACTGAATTTTATGAGAAGGATGTCTTAAAACGTGATGCAAAACATCCGAAGGGAGAGCTTGAGACATAAAAGTCGATGGCTGGACATGTAAGGAACCAAGACTGCAGAGAACACCATGACTAGACCTGTTAGAAACATTGACCGCGTTCGTAAATCCTTCACCTGAAAACAATTCAGAAACAATTCAACCGAGACACCATTAGCTTTGCAAAGTCGTTTGATAGAAATAAGGTTTTTTTTTTAATCTGTGGAACATGTAAAACATTATTGAAAATAGCTGGTTTGAGTTGAGTCGAGAGAGTGAAACTACCCGTGTTAGATATAGGAACACTGTAACCATCACCAACTTGCAGCTGATCCGAACCAGAATATGTTGCTCTTATGGACAAGTTTTGAAGGTCATTCGTGACGTGATGGGATGCGCTAGAATCAAGAATCCAATCGCTTGACTTCGAAGGACTAGCATTGGTGTAATTCACAGCAGGAGATGAGTGAAATCTAGCTAGTTTCCCGTGAAGGTCCCAACAATTTTTAGATGTGTGGCCTAGTAGCTCACAAAATTGGCACACAATAGGTGGCCGAGTAGCTAGACCTGGACGCTGATGCTGCTGCCTAGGCACCCTAGACCTGTTAGAGCCGTGCTGCAGTGAACCCAGGTGTTGCGGGGAGGATTAATTGGATCGGTATTGTCCTAAGCATGGAGACCTTGTTGCTGGTGCACGAGAAGCTTGAAAGGCAGTTGCAGCGGCACCATGAGGCTGATTTGGAGGTTGCCGATTCTGTTGTAATAGAAAACTCTCATGATCAAGTAGTTTGTCATAGAGATCCGAAAATGAAATGGGTGTTCCACGAGCTCGGATAGCCGCACTGATTTCTTTGAAACTTTCATCTAAACTATTTAAAGCATGAATGACCAAATCTGTGTCATCGACAGGAGTGCTGACCATGGCTATTTCATCAGCTATGGTTTTTATTTTGTTCATATATGCAGCGACATTAGAATCATTTTTGTTGAGATTAATCAATCTCTCCTTCAGTGACATCAATTTGAAATGGGACCTGCCGGCATACATACGAGAGAGAAGAGACCAGGTTTGATACGAGGTTGTAGCCGAACCAAGCAAGGAAACAACAGACGAGGAAATAGATGACAAGATTGCATACAGAATCAAGCGATCTTGTCGAATCCAGGAATTACGCAGAGGTTGATTCTCGGCACGACACAGATAAGTTCCATCTACATATCCTATGAGATTATAGCCAAACAACAACAATTCAAAGAGAATCTTCCATAACGGATAGTTTGTTCCATCAAGTTTTGAGTCTCCTTGAATACCCGTATTGAGAACAATGAGATTTGATTCTGACGCAGGAGTGGTAGCAACAATTGTAGCAGAGGAGGAAGAGTTGTCGTTGGTCATGATGGCTGGAAGAACAAAACAGCGAAGGAGGCAGAATTTATTTATTTTTGCCGTTAGGCTTAGGACTCTGATACGTGAGGCCAACTTAATTGATTTTATATATTTACTAACATATCCCCTCAAGTGAAAGCTCTTTGGGCTTGAAACTTACACAGGCTCACTCTACCTTATGTTGAATAATAGGTGAGTAGTAGGATTTGAACTTACGACCACTTGGTCACAAAGACTCTGATACCAGGTAAGGATTGTGATGAACGTATGTTTAGATGAGATTTATAAGATTGAGTGTATGTTTAAATGGATACAAGTAAGGGAAATAAAAGAGTGTATTAGAAAAATAACAAACTAGATTACACCTAAAGAATAGGAAATAGCTTCAGTCAATGAAAGACTTGGTCATGTTCTTATCTGTATTAACATCCATAGAGATTTCTCAATTCCAAACCCGTGCCAAACAATAACATCCACAGAGATTTCTCAGTTCCAAACCCATGCTGTTAGTGAACATTTTTGTACTAACTTTTGATACATAATTTACTAAACTATTGTTCATTAAATATTTAAATTGCATTGACTAAGAGTTGTTTATTTTAATTTTAGGTACATATTGGATTTGAAATGTCTAATACCATAAATCAAGAAAAAAAGTTTTTAAAGAAAGCAAAGGTTTGGCATGAAAAATGGAGAGTTAGGCGTGAACGAGAGAACCGGATATTTAGGACATAAAAACAAAAGAGAGGCTGGTGTAAATCAAGGAACAAAGCAGCTGGTGGTGGAGAGATTTGTGTGCTGTGTGTGAGGCGTGGAGAAAACAGAAGGAAAAAAACAAGACAAATGGGCTGCGTTGATGTTGAGGAGACGGCGCAATGGAATAAGGACAAGCAGCAAATTAAATTACACAATCAGCTGGTGTTGGACTAAAAACGATAGGAGAAAATGAAGACATAAAGACATAAAGACATAAAGACAAAAAGAGACAGCTGGTGGAGACTCACACCCACCACTCACAACTACTCTCCACTCACACACGTTAGAAATAAACAGCCCCCACCGAACAGTCACTCACGTTACAACAAAAAACGTTGAGCTTGTGGAGATCGAGACAGATGTTAGCTGGTGGTTTGAAAAAAAAAGACGAAAAAGAAACGTGAGCGAGAGGAGAGTTGGCAGCGTTATATGTGAGCTGCAGCAAGGAGACGTGGAGACTCTTACATACATACGAAGAAGACACATTAGTAGCTGGGTTTTTAAGGTAAAAAAACGTGAGAGCTCTATTCCATCAACCACTGAACATACAGCCCTCTCCGAACACCCATCACCCACTGAACATACAGCCATCACTCACGCTACGCAAAAACTGGAAAAAATACTCTCCACTCACGTTGAAGCAGCTGGTTAGATGGAGAAAAAAATAACGTTGGTAGCTGGAAAAAGAGAGTGAGCTGGTGGCTAGTTGGAGAACACGCTGCAGTTGGGTTAGTTGGAGAGATGGAGAAGACGTTACAGCCTTCACTCAACATTCTCCACTCACGTTGATGAAGCAGATGGTGGACATGAAATGAAGCAGCTACGTTGAAGAAAACTGAAGTAGCTGGTGGAGATAATGCATGAGTTGCTAGTGGAGAACACAAACCACACGCACGCTGCAGATGAAGAAGAAAGCAGGAGGTGGAAACGACAAAAACATGCTGGTGGTGGCAGCATAAAAAGAGAAGGACGCAGCCTTCCACAGTGAAAAAAACGTTAGAGCTGCTGATGGTATAACTTGGAGTTGGTGGCAAGGAACGTGGCAGCCGGTGGAGAAAAGAAACTTTCGCAACTTGTGGTTTAGATTAAAAAAAAATCGTGAAGCAGCTTGTGATGATTCAATACGTGGCAGCTATTGGAAGAAGGAAAGGTTGAAGCTATTGGAGATAACATACGTTTATTTGGGATATTGATTCTCTGTCCAATATTACTCTGTCTTATGAAATTTTAACCATTTATTTTATAGGACTCACGCGAAATTTATACAGGACCCACATAAATAAATAGCTGAGATTTATTGGACACAATAAAACACCATAATATTAGACAGAGGATCTGAACTCGTTTAGCTGATGGAGAATAAACGTACCAAAGCTATTGACGCGACAAAAATACAGATTTAGAAAAGGGATGTTTTTAATTTATTTTTTATTATTTCTTATTTATTTTAATTGCGTGGATTTAATCAATGCAAACATATATTATGACCATGATTTATGTTACATTGATGAATATGTGTGAGTAAGTATTTCTTTTCGGTTAAGGTTAAGATTGATATTGGATTAGGATAATTTTTGTAGTATTGATTTTTGCTTGATTGAATGCACATTTAGTCCTAATTTAGCTTGATCACTTAGATTAAGACCTTAGATGATTGAATACCACAACCAATGAGATTTAATTTGTCGGTAAATTAATCAAGCGACATACTTGAGACTAAAGTGTAGACCAACCTTAAGATCTTGTGTGAGGATACTTAAAATTAACAAACTTAATTTTAGGCTTCTTGTATTTAACGCCTTTAATTCCAAATTATCTATGAACAAAGTGGGTAACTCGGATTTAGAAGATAAGAGAACATCTATAAACATTGGGTTCGACTTGCTTAAGTGAAGTATTTCCTAAATCAATCTACACAATTTTATTTTTAGTGTCCAATCTAATTGAAATCTAATACGTTAATCGATTTCTGGCATTTGATTAAATTTAGTTGTTTTAATTCATAACTTGCATTTTGCATATTTCTTTGATTTGCTTACTTTTATTTATTTTATTTTCAAATCAATCCATTCTTGATCGTCGGAGTAATTTTTCATCGTTTAATTTAATTGTCTTGCGTGTTGGATTTCTCTTGGGTACAATATCTAGTTCTTACCGTTTTATATTACTTGTCGATGGGGTACGCTTGTCTTTAATTGGTCTAGATAAAATTTAATTTATATTGTTCTATTTAGACCCCAACACGTGCCAAACAATAACATCCACAGACAACGATTTGGTCTCTTTCTGCGGATAGAGGATTACAATGAATCAAATTTAATCCGCATATAATAACAAATTTGCTATAACAGAATTAATAAACTTGAAGATTAGCCTTATCACATCTTAGTATGACGTCCTTCAATGTTATTTCCTTCCGCTTAATTTCTCTGTTATTGCCTTAAACAACCTATGGCTATAGCCTTACGAGTTACGGCATTAATTTTTCGACTAGTAATAATGATCCAGAAGTAACCTATACTTGTTCCGCCTCTAGTTTTGTTTGCTTTGCCTTCAAGCGACCCGTTCTGTTTGATTTCTTAAAGTAATATTGAATTTGGTCCATTGCGTATCATGCTCTCAAAGTAGTTTTTCAGCAAAAGCATTTCCAGATTCTAGCATCCTCTTCACTTTCCAAGAAGCCAATTTTTGTGGGATCTCTCATATGTTAAACACTTCTAAGTCCACAATAAGAGGCCTTTTCAAAAATAGATTCATTTTCTGTAGTTAAATAATCATCAATGTTTATGGTTGCATAGCCCTCTTGCTACATCATGATTCTAGTACATTATTTATCTAATTTTGATTCTTTATCCAAATGTAAGGATGTTTCCTCACTCTATCATCTAAACGAACTATATATATATATACACACACACACACACACACTTTATCTCTCTTTCTCTCTATATATATGCACTTTATCTCTCCTTCTCTCTCTATATATATGTATATATGTATAGCCATATCAACATTAGCATATATATCTATATATATACACACACACTTTATCTCTCTCTCTCTCTCTCTATATATATATGTATAGCCATATCAACATTAGCAATATGCACTTCTTCAGTTTTATCATAAAATGATCATATTTTCTGTCTTTTGAATTTTAGGATGCTTGTGTTTGTTGAATTTCTTTAAGAATAGATTTAGAATATATTGATGTCTGATAAAGATATTAGGGGTAGCAACTAAGCCGGAGTCTAGCCTAGTCTGACTCGATCTAGTTTGACAACACTTTAGTTCTGGTTTAGACTTTTTTAAAAAAGAACTTCAAGCTTCGGTATAGCTTGAAGCACTCAAATCAACATCCTTTTCTATTTTTTAATTTAAAAATAAAAAATTTAAGCCAAATTAGGCTTTGGGCAGCTCAAGTCCGACCAAGCTAGTGCTTGAGTCGTGTGTCTCAAGTTTGATCATGCTTTGGGTGTGACCCAGCCCAACTTAACCTATTGCTAAGCCTGATAGATATCTAAAAAGCCCATTGTCACCAATGTTACTCCTTAATTTAAATACCAATTTTTTAATGTCACTCTCTATTCATAAACTAAATTATTAATTTTAATTTTTGTATTTATTTATTTTAATTTGTGGTGCGAAGACTACAAAATCATTTAGTAGTATAGTGAACAAGATTGAACACCACTTACATTATTGTAACTGATGATTGATAAGATTTATGAGAACCTCTTTGTCAAGTTTAACCCAAGAAGACAATTTTAAGAATGTGCCCAATTTAGAGTAAATTTTATATAATATTTTATTTTATTAAATTAAATTATGATTTGGTGGGTTATTAATTTTTCTTATACATGTTATTTGCAGAGCAAATAAAAATGTGATTTTTGTTATACTAGAAGTATAAATATCATAAATAAGTCTCAGGATATCAACAACAAATTAAAGAACCACCAAACGAAATATCATTATGGAAGCTCTATTGCAATTGGGTCATTTATATTCTTTTCGTTAGTTGTTACTTAGTAATTTACTTATAAAAGATATATGCACTTTGAAAATGAGATTAAGATATTTGGCTATGTTTGAGCAAATCTAGACTTCATAACACTTTTTTGGCCAATTTGTAATCATAAGTTTTAAATATTGTTGTGTTTAAATATATATCATTTTTATATTACCTTATTTAGATTTTTTCAACTTATTCCTTTTGTTTAGTGTGCTAATTTGCTTTCATGCAATATCAAAACTTTTGTAATCAAATAGTTCCAATCAATCTTATCAATCAAACCATATACAAAATTTTAATCAATCATAACCATATACAAAATTTTAGTCAATCTTAGGTTGATTTCATAATTTAAAGAGTACAATATATATAAAAAACAAAATTTCTGTACACTCAAAGATGACTACAAAATTTCAATTAAACTAAATTGCAAACATAATTAATGATCTAAAATAGATAATATACATGAAAACAATGATTCCTCATCTAAAATGGCCATATATACAAAAGTAGCTATCTAGAATATGCATCATATACAAAAAGTAGTTATCTAGAATACGCACCATATACAAAAAGTAGCTACCAAAATATGCTTCATATACAAAAAATAGATATCCATCATTTGTAACATATACAAACAAAAAATTAGTTTATTCTCCTTTTCTTTTGACTATGTGATGGTTCTTGTATCATTTGGCTGCTTTGCTTTATTGGACATTGTCATGTATTCTCTTAGAACATCTCTTTGCATTATGATCAAATTGTTTACACTTTTTGCATTACTTTTGAAGTTCTTTTTGTGTAGCTCTATAAGGTTTTGTTCCTCTTTGACTTCTTTGCTCTTTGCCTTTTATGTTCTTCTAGACATTCTTTTGTATTATGGTGCAAAGATTTTAGAATCATGGTCTTCACTCGAAATTGGCTACAAATCTTCACTAAGAATTGGAAAAATCTGACATGCATAAGCTTCCTCAAAATTTTCTTTGCTATAGATGAAGTTTAAATATTTTTCTGGTTTGCCACCAACATGTTTGATTGTAATACAAGTATGTTAACAAAGAATTTCACTCAAATCGCATCTCCTACACGTGTAGCTTTTACTACCCAAATCAATACCTTGTTATTGAAAATTAATATGTTCCACTTCAAACCTCTTATCACTGAAGTATGACATCTCCAATTGCTACTAAGCTGCTTATGTTTCTTAAATTTTTTTAAACCTAGGACAAATGAATTCATTATGATTCTTTATCCCCTCATTTTTCTCATTAAATCTCTTTGTCATTGCTTTTATAATCATTTCAAATATTGTGATACTAGGCTTATTCCTAGCCTTCTTAATGTAAGTGTTGAATCTTTCGCATTTGTTATTCAATAACATGTTATATTTGTGTTTAACACTGTGAGTTGTGCCTACACCACCATCTAGTAAGTATTTTGTCCAACCATTCATATATCAATTTATCAAGTATTTTGTCCAACCATTCATATATCAATTTATCAATACCTTCTAATTGCTTTATGTACCTATTGATGGTAAAAACTCAAAGGTAATTGCTTTATGACTTATTATCACATATTCAAGTGCAATTAAATAAAACAATCATATATCTTGAAAGTTCATTAAAGGCATATGCTCTAGTCACATTGCAAACTAAATGCTTTGTAAATTTTATTATCTTAAATTTGGTTTGAACGTTGGCATAGATATGTCTAATACAATATCTATGTTTGACACCAACCATCTCAACATTGAAGACATGTTCTAAACCTTATTATAAAGAAACCATATGAAATGTTAATACACTATAAATTAATGTTAATTACTATAAATAAATGTTTATAAAATAAAATGAAATTCTAATAAAATAAAATTATTTTTTGTCAATAAAAAATAAAAATCTTTTAGTGTCCAGTATCTTTCTACAAACAATTAAGGAACTATTTCCATGAAAATTGATTCTCAATTCTAACTATAGCCCATGCCGATTGGAAACATATTGTTAGTTGCATCCAAACCAATGTTCAATAGCAATTACCCTCTATGCTTACCCTTCGAGTGACAACAACTATTGACAACTATTATAGGCCTACAATCAACCAAGATACCCTTCTCTACAAGCATCCAATCATATGTGCATATGATCAAAAATACCACTTGGATACTTTAATATACAAGAACCACATGGGTTGGACTTTAATAAAGCTAAACCATAACTCTTCAATTTCTCAAATTGCTTCTCTCTTCACCTACTAATAGTTCTAATGAAAAGTTCTTCACCATATATGCTTTCTTGTCTATCATATTAATATTAAATTCCTTTAAAAGTGCACACTTAGACCCAATAATATCCTATATAGGACAAACTCTAAAATATGGGATATGTTTCCTTGCAATCCAAAGCGCATTATATTTTTTGTTTTGATATTCTCGACCACACTTATGGTTAGACTAAAATGTCTTAATTTGACACGTAGATCCATATTGTGTTAGAGAAGCACATATTCTTTAACCTCAACCCTTTTTACAAACAATAATTACTTTATATTTCTCATTATTGACATACATATAATCAAAACCCTTCTCAACAATATTATAAACCAAAGGTGAATCAAATAACATACCAATGTTTAAATCAATTATCCTTATCATATCGTTATCTATTTTAAAATTTGGAAACCTAGGCTTTCATCTCCCTTCTTTATCTGAACTATCATCCATACTTTTAAGCTCATCAGAATCTTCATATTTTTAATCTATCTGAATATCTACAATATTATCTGTTGGGACATCTTAAGCACCACTATAAACTTAATCAACCAGCTTATTAGATATGTCCTTAGAATCAAATAAACTAGAAGCATCAACATCACTAATTTCTTCTTTCTCACCCTTATAAAATGGATCATCAAATTCATTATTAGTTGCATCATTAATGGTAGGTCATTTACCCTCCCTAGAAGCAAATTGTTGACCTCTACAATATCATATTCACATTTTTCACCTTATCTAATACCACAAACTTTTATACCACCTACTTCATAATTATCTTAATCACCATCTAAAATCTCACAATTAACTTGTCCACCCATTTTGCAACTTCCTTGTTATATATCAATAAGGGATATTCGGTGCTATCCAAAAATACCTCCACAATCTTATATTCTTTCTTTTCAATTAAATCAATCATGTCAATAATGTGGGCCTCACTTCTCAAGGCTCTATTGCCATCCTCAAAATAATTTTGAGAAAATTTATAACTAAAAACTTGAACTTCTTTATACCTTAAGTTTCTTTCTATATATATGAGTTGTAGCGTAATGATCTAGATCTATTATAAAATTATACATTTTCCCTCTTTCATATTGCATGGCAAGGATAAATTTGAAGTTTCCACTATATCAAAACTGAAACTCAATTTTGACTTCTATCAAATAAGAAATACAAACAAGAAGCCATCAATAAGTTGTGATAAATAAACATTAAGGCTCAAGTAGTAAGACTCTATAACACATTTTCTTTATATCCCCCCAAATGACAGAGGTAAATACGCATTGACCATATATATGCATATAACTTTTTTAGCATTTAAGACAGATGACTAAACATTCTTTTGTGTAAAATAATTAAAAAAACTATCAGTGGTACTACTATCGTCTACAACCAAATTCAAAAAGAAAATAACTTTCGTCAATACAAAATAATGTAGTAGTGGGAAGTAGGTATCGTTCCCACAAGGAATTTTAACAGCAAAGATTGTACGAGTTCAAAACTAAAATAAAGTAACGAAGAGGGGAGGGGGTGTTTCAATTCATAGCAATTTTAGAAAAAGATGATAAAAATTGAAAATTAACAAAAGTAATTGGATCTGAAAATTTAATAGACAAACCTTAGTTTCGGGTCATCGATGTTATCACACTAAAATGGATCCTTGATATAAAATTCAGTTCATCAACAAACATTCATTAGGTAATGTTTTCTCTTAAGTGTAAATGAATAGAAACATGTATTTTAAACATTCTTATTAATCAACAACTTAGATATGAGCTTAAGTTCAATTGAGTAATAGCTTTAAGAACTAAGAAACCAATGAACAAGATAACACATGTATGACATGCATTTAATCAAGATGAGTTTCTTCTTAGAATTTCCAACTCTAACGTAAAGATGGTAATCTTAATTACCACTTATGATTAGCAAAACTGAATGTTATATTTTACTAATCTGACTATTAAACGAATAAATTCCTAGTTGCACACCTAGAAATCAATCAATCTAATTATAAAAAGCAATTAGGAAGACACTTAATTTTTATCAACAAAACAACTTTATTGGAACATCTCACACATAATAGATGATATTATGGTTTCCCTTAACCAAGAAAAGAGATTTAGCTACTCATAACAAAAGTGAAAATCAATAAAGAAATAGCCAAATGTAAAGTCTCCATCCCTGGTCTTTCCTAGGAAGTTCGAAAACTCCTAGAGAAATACTGTAGAAAATGAAAGACCTAACTATGACTGCCGAAAAGTAAGAAGAAAAACTGCAGAAATGTAAAAACTATCACCTCAAAGTGGTCTGCGTGAACAGTAACACAAAAATCCTCTTATCTCCTTCGATCTTCTCCTTTTTCCTATGATCTTTTGCAGATAATCTTCCCCCAGATTCAAGTGGTCGATCTCCATCAGTAAGGATGCAATCTGATTTCTCAAAATCATAAAAATCTTAATTCAATCATATCTGTATTTAAAAACAGATATCGTAGATAGTTTTTGTCCTTAAACGTGCCCACGCTTAGTCACTGAATTGTCTGCCAGTCTTGGGAATTTGAATTATCTTGACTTTCCTTGCATCTTTTTGATTCAATTTCATCTCAAAAGTGTTGAAAATCATATCAGAATAATTAAGAGACAATTTCATTAATTTTGAATAATAATTTCAACACATTAAAGATAATTAAATACAAAATAAGCACAAAATGACAACTTAACAAATTCCCAACACCAAGCCTTTGCTTACCCTCGAGCAAACATGCTAACCCACTATACTCTATCAATTCATCCTTAATAAGATTAAGTTCACATAATCTGTTAACTTGGCTAGTAAGACTTAGGTTGCAACATACATCATAATCACTTTTCATCTATGCAAATAAACAAAGTTAAAGTAAGACATTCTTGTTCAAAGGTAAATATAAACCAAAGTGAATTCTTCTCACAGATTTCTCTCTTACACTCAAGTGTTTAAGGTTAAAGTGTTTTTCTCAAATCTCCCTCTAATTGATTGCACTACCATAGGCTTGTAAATTCACTAGTTATCATTCGAGACATGAGCTCATAGATCATAAGGACTTGATTATGGGCTGTAATGGGCTAGGTTTAAAGGTAAGGTAAAAATGGCAAAGGGTTAATCATAAGCATTCATAAAGTAACAAGTAAAAGGGACATTCAAATTAAAATTCTGAGATAAACATATGAATACAAAAGACCACAACTACTCATTACTAACTAATGCTACTATGCTGTATTCTTTTTTCTTTTTCTTTTCTCTTTTTTTCTTTTTTCCTTCCTTCTTTCTTTTTCTAATTTTTTCTTTCTTCTTTTGATTTTTTTTACCTTGGCTAATACTAAGAAGAATGGAGAACAATAAAAACAAGAGAAAATAATAGCAGTATAATTTAACAAACACATGAGTAGAAGTACCTATATAAATATCTCATAACACAATACAGAACAAAAGTCCCACAATCAAATGCTTACTCAGTACTTCATTCAACTTGTGATAAGGTAAGGCTAATGGGATTTTTGGGTTTCAATGTAGGGTGATTAATTGAAAAACAAACAAGGTTAAAGGCTCAAAAGTGTTTGCAAAAAGAAAATAACTAGGTGGGTCATTTTTAAGCTAAAGGGTGTAAAAACAAAGAAGGCCTTAATCATTTATGTAACTCAAGTATTCAAACAAATTCAATCTAGTTCAGTGCAAGTTCTGAAGGCAAACCTAATTAGAGGGGCATCACACTAAACAAAGAAATACAATGATATAAAGATAATGTCATTAAAGCTCAAATCCACTCACAAGTTTAATTCAAGAACTCACCTTAATTCCACAAACTACCTCATCACTCAAATGTCGAAATTTTGACTAAGTATATAAGATCGGTTATTGCAATCAATCCGCATGATTCACTTTAGACTCACATAACCCAATTTAATTTCATGCACACTCTCAATCTCATCCAATCTAATATGATAAAGCTTGATGGCTTAACATACAACACAAGCATGCAAAAACATAAAAAAGAATTAGAGAAGGACAAAATCACATAATCACACACATGAACTCCATATCTTTCCCCCACACCTAGAATGGGCATTGTCCTCAATGTCCAAAAATAATAAAAGCATAAAAGAGGGATGGAAATATAAGTACTCCCCTAGATTAAAGACGTCATATGCAGCTTTGAAATGAATGATTGCAGCTTCCTTTTCAAATGCCTACAAACAAAACAAACCAAAGAAAACAAGTAAAACACTTAAAGCAAACACTCAAAAGATATGCATAAAAAAGAAAAACATACAAAAGAAAGGGATACGGATGCGGTGCCTCCCATCAAGCGCTTATTTAAGGACATAAGCTTGACCTTTAGCATATGTACATCATCCATTATCGAATGGATGCTTGAGTCCAAAAGGAAGCATGTTCAAACTCTATGAGGAACCTGGAGCAACTTCCCTCAAAGTAGGCTCCTTCTCAGCACGATGCTCCATGACTTCTGATGAGTAGAACTTTATCGTTTCGCCTTCATACTCTAATGTCTACTCGTCTTTTTAGGCATTGCCCTTCTCACACCAGGTTGGTCTCTGTAAGAGTATTGCCAATGGGTGTGGAGACTCGACATCTTACTTGCCACCTTTAATCTTCAGCTCGCTTGCCCATAGGTCGTTTAACTCATATGTGATTAGTAGCTTTTCTTCTTCTTGCTTCTCTTCTTGTTCTTCTTCTTCTTTTACCTATAAACAACTAGGAAAAGAAAACAAAATTCGATTAGTGATAACATGAACTGCATTGCCTACCTGAGGAGGTTGCACATCCTCCATCTTTTCTCAAACTATAACCTCTTCCTCTCCTAACTCCGCTTGCTCTTCCTTGTTTGCCTTGGCAAATCGACTTGGAAAAGGGGGTGAAACAACCATATTCTGTAGAGTTGTTTGCGTCATTTTTGGTTTTTCAGATGTCTCTTTCGTCGCTTCTTCTTCTACCTCTCTTCTGGAAATTTTCAGATGTGATTCTTGCAATTCCTTACCACTCCGTAATGTAATAGCCTTCGCACTTTGTTTAGGATTTATTTCTGGTTGTGCTGAAAAATTTCCAAAACTTTGTGCCTTCAATTGATTTATGGCGGTTGCCATTTGAATCATTTGATTTTCAAGATTTCAAATACTAGCTTGAGTATCCCGCTGAAATATCAAAGTGTTAGTGGCCAAAGATTGAACTATATCTTCCAAAGAAGACTTACCTGAAGAAAAACGATGAAGAAAAAGAATAGTAGACAGGAGATTTGGAGAATTTTCTGTGTATTGTATTTCACTGTATCGTGTACATATATAGATGAAGAGTTTTAACATCGGTAGACATCAACCTATATAAGGAAACTATTCATGTAAATCAAATCAAATCACAATCCCTAAAACTAAGGGATCAATATAATTTCCTAAAACTAACACTCCCCCTCAAGTTGAATAGTGGGATCACCAATATTCAACTTGCTCAATGCTTCTCCGAAGACTCTGCCTGTAACTGCCTTTGTGAGAATGTCTGCTAGCTGATCCTCAGACCGAACAAAAGGAAGAGCTATTATTCCAGCATCCAGCTTCTCCTTGATGAAGTGCCGGTCAATCTCCACATGCTTAGTCCGATCATGCTAGACTGGGTTCTCCGAAATACTGATCGCAGCACGATTATCACATCTCAAGTTGCAAGTCCCCTGAACTGGAAAACCAACTTCAGCCAACAACTTCCTTAGCCACAGAACCTCTGCTAACCCTCGAGCTATCCCTC
>JAOTAX010127594.1:0-19476 GCA_025629825.1 Erythroxylum guanchezii | reverse complement strand
AAATATTAATTATACCTGGAAAAATGTCAAATGAGTGCATGTACAACCATTGTAATGTGTACAAAAATTCAAATTCATATGTGTGTATGCTAACATTATGCATGAGCATGAAATGCAATTTTCTTAATCTCTCTTGTCTCACATGTATCAAAATTTAGGGTTTTAACTCTTAGTATGAGAACGAGATGTTACATTATGTGCTTCTATTGTGATAAATATGGTTATATTAGTCATTCTTGTAACTTTTTTAGAATGAGGAAATTATCTCAAATGTATGTTTGGAGGCTAAAAGGTCAAACTACTAACTTAAAAGGACCAAAAAAATTTGGGTACCTAAAATAAGATAATACTTTTTGTAAATATGCTTCAAAATGGAGATAAGAGAAAATCAATTGATAGTTGATAGTGGGTGTTCGAGACACATGACAGGCAAAATATCACATTTCATCTATATTGAAAGAAAAGATGGAGTTTTACAGAAAAATTCAGATTGAAAAAGGGTATTACATTTCATCAATTCGGACTGATCATGGAAGAGAATGTGATAACAGAAAATTTGAAGATTTCTGTGACAAAATGGTAAGGTGCAGGCTCCTCAAGCATGATATGAGAGGTTAAGTAGCTTTTTGCTGGAGAATAACGTCGAAAGTGAAAAGCATTAATGCAGGGGGAGAGTTAAGAGTTAAGATCAAGATATATTTTTGCCTAGATTATTCTTACATACTTGTGATATTTTTTTTGGCTATTTAGTTCTTTTTCCTCTATTTTTTTGATAATGACAAAGGGGGAGAATTGTTTTTTATATTCGATATATTTTTGCTGAAGATTGATGATATGCTTCCATGATTATCACTTGCATATAATGAATATGTGATACTTTTTGTTGTGAAGTCTATATGGTAGAAAGGAAAGGCTCCTTCCAATCAATAAGAACTTATAAAGCTGACAAGTATATCTTAGACTTTAACTTGAATTTTGAAAATATATATGTTATTAGTTGTCATTATCAAAAAGGAGGAGATTGTTAGCTTAAGGCTTAATGATTTTGACGATGACCTTTCAAATTGGATTTATTTCCTTCTATTGCTAACTGGTTAATTCTTCAAAGAAAATAAAGTCATATGATAAATGCTTCCTTTATTTTAGAAACCTTCCTTATGAGCTTACCTGATTTATTAGAAATGATTTCACAATATCTAGAAGGATTTTACAAATCAAATCAGCTCTGTGATATGATCATTTGTCTTAACATCTGGATACTGAAAGATTTTATCAACTATGACATTGAAGATTCAAAGTCAAGTCAAGATATAAGAGAAACAATGGCTAATTAAAGAATATGTCTATTTAAGAAAGAGTCACCGCTTTTGGGAAAACAAATCAGACTCCTGAATTACATCAATAACATCAATACTCTTGAAAGTGATATCATTATCAAATCTCTTGTGCTTTAGAAAGTGAAAATTCTTCTTGAGAGAAATCATTGAAGCTTATATCGAGCAAACTTCATTTGTTGAGAGCTTGTAGAGGCTAGCTAAATACTACTGGTTAGAAGGTTAGAGTGCCTTGAAAAATATATACTCGTGAGCTTGAAAAGGCTCGCCAAATTACTACTTAGGATTTTAGTGAAACACTCAATTTGGATATTTGGGGACTGGACGTAGGCTTGGGTTACAAGCTGAACTAGTTAAATCGACTGCATCACTCCTCTCTCTCTTTAACTTCTATATTTTTGCATTATATTATGTGTGTATTCGTTTTAGCAAGAGACTTTTCACTTTTATAATAGGCTCCTTCTGTTTTCAACTTGCAATAGGTTCCTTTCAGTTTTAAAAGAAGCCTTCTATTTTAAATTATTTTGACAGGATTTATTGTTTAAGAGGCTCCTATCATCTAACAAACTCCTGTTATTTAGTTGGCTTCTATTGTTTGACAAGTTTCTATTGTTTTAAACTTTAATAGGCTCCTGTCTTTTATCTCTTACGTGAGTTTGCTTTATCAACTTAAGTTGGTACTAATGACAGGAAAAGAAATCTTTGGAAGAAAAAGCATAGTATATACATGTCATGCCATCTACGAAGTCTCCCTGAACTTGAAGCAATGACCTCTCATTTCATTCAGCTTTGTCTATCTTTGACGTAGATAGTGGAGTAGGAAAGTCAAATATTTGACATAAATCATCATGATTTTCTTAGGCTTGCAGTGGAATGACCCAGCTCTTCTTGATTACACACTTAGATATGCTGAACTTAAAAATAAATTCACTTTAAAGTTACCATATTTGATTTGTCAAAGATTTGGTAAGTAGAAGATTTATAAGAAAAATGGCTGTTTCAAAGGCAAAATGCCAAAATTTGAAAAGTGCACCATATTGACCAAGTAGAGCAAGACCAATGTCAACAATATTCCTAATTTTTCTTTCAGTAGTGCCATTTTGTTCATGAGTATGAGGACACATAATTCTATGATGAATCCTTATAGTTTAAAAATATTTGTGCAATGATTGAAATTCACCACCCCAGTCAGATTGGAATTGCTTAATTATGGAATTGAATTGTTTTTCAACTAGAGTTTTAAACTGGCAAAATATTTGAAAAACATCATTTTTATTTTTCAATGGAAAGAACCATGTAAATAAAGGACAATCTTTAATAAAGATAACAAAATATTTATAACCAGAGGAAGAATAAATGGGAACAGGACCCCAAACATTTAAGTCAATTAAATCTAAAGGTCTAGCACTATGATGATGAGTAAGAGGTAAAGAGATCCTATGTAATTTGCCTAAACAATAAGAAGGACATTTGGCAGAGGGCAACTTTGAAGAAGAACATGGTAACTAAAATTAACAGACTAAATTGTGAATTGTATGAAAGTTTGGATGACCAAGGCGAGCATGCCAACTTTCCAACATGGCTAAATAAGCTAGAGCATCCAAATTTTGTTGTTGACGAAGAGTATCACATAATTTATAAAGCCCTAGTTAACTTGTTCCGTGCAACAGAATTCTCTTAGTAATCTAATCCTTCACAAAACACCAATCAGAGTGAAATTCAAAGAAATAGTTGTTATCACGAAAAAATTTTTGAACATAGGGCAAAGGTTTGGTTATGTTAGGAACATGTAAAATTTGATGTAAAAATAAAGGTCTGGAAGAAGATGCGATGGAACTTGAGCTAACGTGAGAAATTGGTGACCTTGCACCATCTCTAACAAGTACCATATCCTTACCCTTGTATTCACCAGTAATATGAAGAGACTCCAAATTAAGGGTGTTACGAACGATCAATCACAATAGTCAAAGAATAAGTGCGAAAAAAAGAAATACACAAAGATTTACCTGGTTCGCCAAAGTTTGGCTACATCCACGGGCGACTAGAGTTTTTTTTTTGTACTTATTCTTTGATTATTGTGATTGATCGTTTGTAACAGTTGGTATTAGAGCTTGATTCGTATCACAACAATATGAAAAGATGGAAAGCTTGAAGTTTCAAATTGACAAATTCGATGGAAACGATTTTGGTTTCTGGAAGATGCAGTTGGAAGATTATCTGTATCAGAGAAACCTCCACGAACCTTTGTTAGGGATGAAACCAGAAACCATGAGACAGGAGGTTTGGGATTTGAAAGATCGGCAGGTGCTAGGGTTGATTTGTTTATCGTTGGCGAGAAACGTTGCCTTACAATGTCATTAAGGAGACAACGACTGCAGGAGTACTGAGGGCTTTGGAAAACATGTACGAAAAACTGTTGGCTATTAATAAGGTATATCTTATGCGTCGTTTGTTCAATCTAGAGATGTCTGAAAGTGGATCTGTCGCAGATCATATTAACGAATTTAATATGATTATCAGTCAATGAAGCTCTGTTGATATTAATTTTGATGATGATATTAGAGCCCTAATTTTGATGTCCTCTCTACCCGAGTCGTGGGATACTGTTGTTTCCACAATTGGTAGTTCTCGTGGATCTAAGAAGCTAAAGTTTAATAAAGTTCGAGATGTTGTCTTAAGCGAGAGCATTCGCAAAAGGGAAATCAGAGATTCGTCTGGTAACGCACTCAGTGTCGAGGGAAAGAGTAGGAGTAAGTTGAAGGGAGGCCATAGTAAATATGGTCAATCGAAATCAAAAGGGCGGGAAAATCTAGAGGTATAAACGAGGTCTCCTGTTGGGACTATGGTGAAAAAGGACACTTCAAGAAGGACTGCCCTAAACCCAAGAAGAAGAAAGGCCAGAAAAACAATAAGCCCCATGAAGATGATGATTTTGTATATTCTACGGAAGACATTGATGACGCCTTAATTCTTAGTGTGGACAGCCCGCTTGACTCTTGGATACTTGATTCCGGTGCATCATTCCATTCTTCTCCAAGCAGAGAGATATTCTATAATTTCAAGTCTGGAAATTTTGGGAAGGTGTATCTTGCAGATAATAAATCCCTGGAGATTGTTGGAAAAGGGAATATGTGTATCTAGACCTTAGGTTGGAGTAACTGGAAGCTGCAAGATGTCAGATGTATTCCTGACTTAAAGAAGAATTTGATTTCTGTTGGTCAGTTGGACAGCACGGGTTACAGAGCAATGTTCGGGGAGAGTTCCTGGAAAATTATAAAGGGAGCTATGGTGATAACACGGGGCATAAAAGTTGGAACTTTATACAGTATCACAGGGTGTTTGAACATGGTTGCTGTAGTGGATAGTACATCGAGCTCGAGTTTGTGGCACAACAGATTGGGACACGTGAGTCAGAAGCGGATGAAGATGTTAGCCTCAAAGGGGTATCTGTAAGGTTTGAAATCTGTTGATATGGGTTTTTGTGAGAGTTGTGTTTTGGGACAGCAAAAAAGGGTCAGTTTCACAAAAGTTAGCAGAGAACCAAAGGCAGAATGGTTAGAACTAGTACACACAAACGTGTGGGGGCCATCGCCAGCCTCCTCCCTTGGTGGTTCGCAATACTACGTTACCTTCATTGATGACTTCAGCAGGAAGGTATGGGTTTACTTTCTAAAACATAAGTCAGATGTGTTTGTTACCTTTAAAAGGTGGAAGACTGAAGTTGAAAATCAGACTGTGTTGAAGATCAAATGGTGGAGAGTATGATTCTACAGAATTCAAGAAGTTCTGTGCTGACGAGGGAATCAGGTGCACCAGGATAGTTCCTGGCAAGGCAAGACAGAATGGGATTGTTGCAAGGATGAACAGAACGTTGAATAAGCGAGTAAGAAGCTTGAGATTACATGCTTGGCTGCCAAAAACATTTTGGGCATATACAATGAGCACAGTAGCATACTTGATAAATAGAGGACCTTCAATTCCTTTGTGTCTTCAGTTGCCAGAAGAGGTTTGGTCGGGTAAGGAGTTCAAGTTTACTCACCTGCGGATTTTTGGGTGTGCTGCTTATGTTCATGTTGATGCAGAGAAGAGAGACAAGCTTGATGCAAAGGCTTTGAAGTGCTATTTCATTGGGTATGGTTCGGATCAGTTTGGATATAGATTTTGGGATGACAAGAATGGAAAGATCTTGAGACACTGTGATGTGACATTTGATGAGAATGTCCTGTATAAGAACAAGTTTGGAGTGCAATCTGTAGATGCAAAAGAAGTGAGAGCTGAGGTTGAATTGTAGGAAAATCTAGAAAATATTGCTACAGAACCAAAACAACAACCAGTCACACCTGAGCCAGTGTCCAGAGTTACCAGGTCACTAGACAGGTATTCACCATCCTTGCATTATTTGTTGTTGACTGATGGAGGGGAACCAGAATCCTTTGATGAGGCTTTGCATGTGAAGGATTCAATCAAGTGGGAGCAAGCCATGGATGATGAGATATGGTCACTTGAGAAGAATGATACTTGGGAGTTAACTGAGTTACCTGCAGGGTAGAAAGCTCTGTTGAACAAGTGGGTCTATAGGATCAAGAATGAAACTGATGGTATAGTTAGGTTCAAGGCTCGATTGGTAGTTAAGGGATATTCATAAAGGAAAGACATTGACTACACTAAAATATTCTCTCTTGTTGTGAAGCTAACTATAATCAGAATTTTGCTGAGTATTGTTGCAGTAGAGGACTTGCACGTTGAGTAGATAGATGTAAAAACAACTTTTTTACATAGAGATCTGGAGGAAGAAATCTACATGCATCAACTTGAGGGATATGAGGTTCCTGGTAAGGAACACATGGTGTGTAAGCTCAAGAGGAGTTTATATAGATTAAAACTGGCTCTAAGACAGTGGTACAAGAAGTTTGACTCTTTCATTTTCAGAAACAGTTTTCACAGGAGTGAAAAGGATCAGTGTTGTTACATTAAGAAGTTTACTGATTTCTTTGTTATTTTACTCTTGTATGTGGATGATAAGTTGATTGTAGGTTCAAGTATGGAGAAGATAAATAATCTTAAAGGGAGAATGTCATCAGAGTTTGAGATGAAAGACTTAGGTGTGGCAAAGCAGATTTTAGGGATGAGGATTTCACGAGACCGGTCTACTGGAATTCTAAAACTGTCTCAGGAGCAATACGTTAAGAAGGTGTTGTCTAGGTTCAGAGTTGATGATGCTAAGCCCAGGTGCACGCCTTTGGCTAACCATCTCAAATTATCAAAGGAGCAATCACCCAAGACAGCTGAGGAACATGAGCACATGGCAAAATTGCCTTATGCTTCTACAGTTGGGAGTTTGATGTATGCTATAGTCTGCACTAGGCCCGATATAGCACATGCAATGGGAGCTGTGAGTAGATACATGTCAGATCCAGGGAAAGAACATTGGGAAGCAGTGAAGTGGCTTCTTAGATACTTGAAAGGAACAGTTAGCACCTCACTTTGTTATGAGAATGGCAAAGTAGTACTAGAGGGTTTTGTTGATGCTGATCTTAGTGGAGATGTGGATTCAAGCAAGAGTACATCCTGGTATGTCTACATTATAGATGGGACTGCAGTGAGCTGGATGTCTAAACTACAGAAGTGTGTCTCTTTGTCATCTACAGAGGCTAAATATGTTGTAATAGCTGAAGCTGGTAAGGAGATGTTATAGTTGACTGATTACTTGGAAGAGTTGGGTAAAAAGCAACATGACAAGGTTCTCTTCATTGATAGTCAGAGTGCCATACAGCTGATGAAGAACCTAGTGTATCATTTTAGAACTAAGCACATTCGGCGCAGGTACCATTTCACTCGCAGTTTGGTGGAAGAAGGTGAGATGTGTTTGAAGAAGATTGATGGTGCTAAGAATCCAACGGATATGTTAACTAAATATATAGATGTTGGGAAACTTGGGTTGTGCAAGAACTCAGTTGGTCTTTTACTATAGCGTGGGAGATGTTGCGGCTAGGTGAGATTGTTGGGTATACATTGGCATGGAGAATGAAGATGGTTGGGTTGACTGGATTAGTCTCTTAGTGTATGAATGTCGAAAATAATTCACAGTGAAAAATAAAACTCTAGTCGCCTGTGGACATAGCCAAACTTTGGTGAACTACGTAAACCTGTGTGAGTTTCTTTTTTTGGCATTTATTCTTTGATTATTGTGATTGATTGTTGACATGATGATTTGCACCAGTATCAGGGTGCAAGTAAAGGATTGATCATCCTGTGAAGAAGTAGGAATAGTCACAGATAAATTTGCTTAAGGTGGCATGTGTCTATTATACTATTGTCCTTGTGTCCGAGTCTGTGGCACAAAATTATTGTCAAAACGATGTCTGCAATCAATAGCTATATGATTATTATAACCACAAATTTGACAAGCTGGTCGTGAAGAATTGCTTTCAAAAGATGAAGAAGAAATAAAACCCTATCTACCTCTGCTCCCACGGCCTCTACCACGCAAATGAGAAGAATGGCAATGTTGAACCATATTCACTATTGGTAAAGCGACTTGTTGAGCTTTAAGCAATAATTCATAGGCAACTAATTGGCCATGTAGTTCATTGAAGGAAATCAATGTGGATCTTTGCTGTAATTCGTCAATAATTCCATTATATTCAGCTCTGAGTTTTTGAAAGACAATAGCATTAAATTCAGCTGGAGAAATAAATTGACCAGCAAGACTCAGAGAATCAACAATAGATTTAGCTTGATACAAACATTCAGAGATAGACTTGTCATCCTTGGAAAGGTTGTGAAATTCGATAAACAATTGATTTTGTTGAGCATGACTCACAACTCCATATGCAGCAGCTAAATCATTCCAAATTTTTGCAGAAGTTGTAAGTCCAATCAGATGTAGATAAACTTCCCGGTGATGGAAGATAATAGCCAAGAAAATAGGATTTGATCTTTAGAAAACCAAGCTAAATAAGCTGAATTTGGTTCCATTTGGTTTGTAGAGGAGTTGAATAATTCTTTAGGGGGTGCTAGTTTTGTACCAGAAATAATTCCATATAGGTTGTAGTAATTTAACAAAAGAGAAAATTGAAGGTTCCAAGAGGTATAGTTTTTAAAGGTGAGTTTTTTTTAACCATTATTAGTTTTGTTGGTTCTCATGCAGATTCTTTATTGTTCATTTTTAATGCAGGTAGCAACTTACGTTTTCTCCTAGTCTACATTGATGATTTGGTCATCACCGGCAATAATGCTCACCTTGTTTCATCTATTATTTCTCAATTGTCACAAGAGTTTTCCTTACATGACCTGGGCAATCTTCATCATGTAACTTATAGATTTGAGTATCATGAAAAGCACCCAAAATGATAGTTATTGGGTATTAAATAATGGATCCCAAATATGTCAACGACCCTTTTCTTATCTCTTTTAATTACCAAACGACATGTTGGTTGGTGGTGCTATATAAAAACTTGTTGAATAGTCATTCTGAACCATTGAAGGAACACATTAAAGAAAGAAAGAAGAGAGGGAATAAAAAGCTTTACAGAAAGAACAAGAAATCATGGATACAAATATGTCTACAAACATCGATCCATAAATGTCTCACATGCTTATGTTATTCGTGACTGTAAAAATGCTCTGCTCATTTAGAGGTTCACGTTTTGAGAAAATTGTAAAAAGACTTTCACACGTTCCGGTGAGTCAATCCTGTAAAGGTGGCTTTTCTAAAATCAGCTTGTTCGGGTTATTAAAAAAGCCAACTAATCAACCATTCACTAAATATATTTATTAACTTTTGAAGATGGTCAAACAGTTAATTTCTATCAATCAGCTAAAAAATAGCTAATAAGCCGTTTAACAAACTAGTGTAAATACTGATAAAGTTTTTGCATGATTGCTAGATCATAACGACATAAGTTGTAACTAATGACAGGAAAATAACCTTAGAATGAAAAAGCATAGTTCGTACAGGTCACGCCATCTACGAAGTCTCCTTGAACTTGACGCATACAATGACCTCTCATTTCATTGAGCTTCTTCTATCTTCGACGTAGACATTGGAGTAGGAAAAAAGAATCTTAGAATGAAAAAGCATAGTTCGTACAGGTCACGCCGTTGACCTCTCATTTCATTCAGCTTCTTCTATCTTCGACGTAGACACTGGAGTGGGGAAAAAGAATCTTAGAATGAAAAAGCATAGTTCGTACAGGTCACGCCATGTACGAAGTCTCCTTGAACTTGACGCAATGACCTCTCATTTCATTCAGCTTCTTCTATCTTCGACGTATACATTGGAGTAGGAAAGTCGAATATTTGAGAAATGTTTTAAAAGTAAACCGGTAAAAAAAAAAATTTAAAGTTTAAACATTCAATCAGCATTAAATCGTTATTTTGCTGTAAATAAGTTATGCCAATTTCTTCATCAACCCACTTCCACTCATTTTCAAGCTCTCAAGCGTTTACTTAGATACTTATAGGGTACAATAACAATGTCATCTTTGATTTCTCGTGGAGCTATAGATAAATTAACTATTTTCAGTGACGTGAATTGAGCGGATTGTCCTGATAATCGTTGATAGACTGGAGGATTTTTAATTTTTCTTGGCAATAATTTGTTAGCTTTGAAGTCTGCCAAGCAATGCACGGTAGCTCGATCCTCTACCGAATCTGAATTCAAGGCCGTTGCGAATGCTTGTGTTGAGGTTAAGTGGCTTATGAAGTTTCTTCGTGAATTACATGTGACTCTTACTGCTCCTCCTCATATTTGGTGTGACAATGTTAGTGCAGTTTTTTTATCCTCCAATCCTGTGTTTCATGCTCGCACTAGAAATGTAGAAATTGACTTTCACTTCGTCTGTGATCTCATTGCCAGAAAAGAAGTTAGTGTTGGAATTTTGTCTTCATCTGATTAAGTATGCCTCTCTCCAAGCAACTATTTTATCATTTTGCTTCCAAGCTTAAGCTTTCTTCTTCGCATCCTTTAGCTTGTGCGGGGCGTATTAGATAATATTTGTTAGTTAAGATAATTGATTTGATTAAGATTAGATTTTATTCATTGTATCTTTATCACTTGTATATACATATGACTTGTATTATTATCATCACCGTTTATACTAAACAGCAAAAGGCTCTTCTCATTTATCTAAGCCATGTAAAACGGAGAAAATTCCGGTATGTTGGTCCCGCAGAAAGCTCATGGATGCTTCATAATCAACAAGAAAAGACCAAAAAGTTTCAGTCGAAGGATGACTTCAAGTCATTGGAGACCAAAAAGTTTAATTCGAAGGACGACTTCAAGTCAATGGATTTTTATGTAAAATAATGCACGAAAGTTTTGGTGTGGTTACTCTCTTGGTGCAACAATAATGGCTTCTTCTTCTACCACTTCTTCTTTGGCATCTCAACCATGCAAGTACGACGTCTTCTTGAACTTCAAGGGTGAAGACACTCGTCGAACTTTTATCAGCCATCTCTATGCTGCTTTGTGCCAAAAGGATCTCCAAACCTTCTTTGACAACAATGATCTCAAAAGAGGAGAAGAAATTGCCCGGTCACTTCCACAAGCAATCAAAGATTCTACTGTTGCTGTCCTCGTTTTCTCAAAAAACTATGCACTTTCCACTTGGTGTCTAGATGAACTTGTGAAGATCATTACATGTCATGAAACCCATGGACAGATTGTCATACCTATCTTTTACGAGATAGATCCCTCCCATTTAAGGAAACAGTCTCATGATGTTGCAGCAGCTCTTGTAAAACATGAGCAAAATCCCAAGAATGGACACAAGATTCGAAGGTGGAGGGATGCCTTGACCAAAGCTTCCAATCTATGTGGGTTTGATTCTAAGGATTTCAGGTATGTTTTAGTTTGCATGGTCAATCCAATAAATGGTTGTTTTGCTTTTCATTCATTTATTTTGTGCTTCATAATTGGCAGCACTGATCATATGCTTATTAACAAAATAGTTGAAGATATTTTGGAAAAACTGAACCAATCCATGACATGGGATGACTTTGAGAATTTGGTTGGAATGAACTCGCGCATTCAGAAAATTAAGCAGGTATTTAATATTAAGCCATTGGAGGTTTGTATTTTAGGAATTTGGGGGATGGGTGGTGTTGGAAAAACTACGTTAGCTAAAGTTATATATAATATGATGTCTCATCAATTCCAAGGTTGTTGTTTTGTATATAATATAAGACAACAAGCAGAAGGAGGTCGCTTGATGAATTTGCTAGAAGAACTTGTTTCAACAGCATTGGGTGAGGAAAATCCAGTGAAACATACGTTCATTGCTGGGCCTACACCATTTCTTAAAGCAAGACTTGGTCGCAAGAAGATGTTAATTTTTCTTGACGATGTGGATGATTCACAACAAATAGAGTCTTTGATTGGAGATCCATGTTGGTTCGGTTCAGAAAGTGTGATTTTCATCACTAGTAGAAATAAGCAAGTATTTCAAGGAAGAACTGATTTTATATATGAAGTTGAACTATTAAATAATGATGAAGCCCTTCAACTTTTCACGATGAGTGCCTTCAAGCAAAAAAATCCCAGAGATGATTATTTGTCCTTGTCCAATTCAATTGTTAAATATGCACAAGGCAATCCTTTAGCTTTGAAGGTTTTAGGCTCCTCTTTAATTGGGAAAAAGGAAAAGGAGTGGGAAAGAGCAATAAATCAATTGTCAGAAGTTCCAAATATGAATATTCAAAATGTGCTACAAGTTAGTTACAATGGCTTAAATAGGGTGGAAAAAGATGTCTTTCTTGACATTGCATGCTTCTTCAAACATGTGTGGCAAACAGAAGTCAACACAAATATTCTGAGACAAATATACAAAAACAGCAGGTTTAATATCGACATTATATTAACTGTTCTTGTAGACAAATGCCTTGTAACTGTTTCTACTCTTTTCAATCACAACATGTTGCAAATACATGATTTATTACAAGAAATGGGAAAAGAGATCGTTCGTCAAGAATCTAAGTATCCGAATCGTCGTAGTAGATTATGGGATCATGAAGACATTTATAAACTATTTGTGGAGAATAAGGTAAGATCTTGAAGATATTTGAAATATTCCATTTTATTATTAACAATTTCTTATATATTTTGTTTACTCAAAGCAGTTATTTATTACTATAATAACTTTAGTAAATGTTTGTTGTTGTTTATTAGGAAGCCGAAGTATTGGAAAGCATAATGCTTAACATGAGCAAGATAAGAGAGATAAATTTAAATTCCAAAGTGTTCATGAAGATGCCTAATCTTAAGTTTATCTATTTTAATAGAAGTTTAGTTGAAAAATGTAATCTACATCTCCTTCAAGGTCTTGATTATCTTCCCAACAAGTTAAGGTATCTTTATTGGGATAAATATCCACTGGAATCCTTGCCACCTAATTTCCAACCAGAAAATCTTGCGATACTTAGATTGCCCAACAGCAACATAAAAGAAGTGCACACAGAAGTCGAGGTATTTAATTTTTTATTCTTTTTATAATAGAAGTTGAAACTAATACTGCACTATAGCTGATTAAACTTGTGTTATTTGTATTAATTACAGGAAAATTCAGTGGCATCTCAATATACAAATGGAATATTGAGTACCATTGTTAATAGTTTTTGCAGTTTGATTAAAGTTCCCTCCATTTATGGAAGTCAATTGGGCAAGTTAAGGTCAATGAGTTTTGTAAACAATAAAAGCATAACTCTTCTTCCAAACAGTAGAAGTGGATTTCTAGAAGCTCTTGAAGTTCTTGATCTTGGTGGTTGCAGAAATTTGAATGCTTTCCCAGAAATTTCAAGCAGCATCAAGGAGCTAATCTTAAGTGAGACTGCT
Organism: Erythroxylum guanchezii; assembly: GCA_025629825.1. Lineage (NCBI taxonomy): Eukaryota > Viridiplantae > Streptophyta > Magnoliopsida > Malpighiales > Erythroxylaceae > Erythroxylum > Erythroxylum guanchezii. The sequence continues at coordinate 6,309 of JAOTAX010127594.1, read as the reverse complement.
ATAAAGCATGTACCTTCATCATCAGTTGAACTCCTCTCCAAGTTAAAGAAATTAGAGATGAGGTGTTGTAGAGAGCTTGAAAGCCTTTCAAGCAACTTTTTAAACAAATTAACATCTCTGGAAAAACTTGATCTAACTGGGTCCTCACGCTTTAAGGAGCTTCCTGGAATCTTGGAGCCCATGTATAATTTGAAGCGTCTTGTGTTAAAAGAAACAGCCATGGAGAAGCTGCCATCGTCGATTGGCAATCTTAAAGGGCTCGTTTATTTTGATATAACAGACTGTCGGAAGGTTGTTTATTTGCCAGAAAGTTTCAATAATGCAATCGACCTACAGCTTTCCAAATGTAATTTTAGGGAATTGCCGGAGGACTTGAACTTCCTATATTCAGCATTGTTTCTATATTTGGGTGGAAATAATTTTGAGAGGATCCCTGCAGCCATCAAACAACTTTCACAATTGAAATGCCTTGATATAAGCGAGTGTAAAAGGCTTAAATCCTTGCCAGAACTTCCGTCCAGTGTCTTTTTTTTAAACGCCAATGGTTGTACATCACTAGAAGAAATATGGACCCTTAAACAGCTACACCTTGACTCACGAAAATGTCTAACAAAACTCAGTTTAAGGAATTGCTTAAAGTTGGATGAAGATGAATGTCAGGAAGCCGCAAATGCATTGTTGAGGAATCATCTAACTGCTTTTACAAGAAATCAAATGCAGAAACCGTTGGTATTTAACTTTCTTACTCTCTCTTTTTCTTTATTTGGGTTTGTATAATTATTAATTTGATTTATATTGTCAGGAGAATTTTGAAATGATCTATCCAGGAAATAGAATACCAAAGTGGGTCAAGTATCAAAGCATGGGTGATTCCATTCAAATCCACCTTCCCTCTCTTTGGTTGAATCGTCTCTTTTTGGGATTTGCTTTCTACCTGTGTTATGATGAAAGATTCGAAGGCTTTCTTAGATATGATTGCTCTCTTGGAGACAATTACCATTTCTCCTCAGGTAATTTTGTTCCTCAAGCATTACGCATCGAAGGAATAGATACAGAGCATATGATGGTCTTCATGAGTAGCAGTGTTTGTGAATGGGGACGTAGGCATGGTAACTTTGAAGAGGGATTAGCCTTTTTTAAGTTTAGCGGCACAGTTGTCAATGGAATAAAAAAGTGCGGGGTTTTACCATTGTATGCTCAAAAGAATGAAGATGGATTCTGTGTAAAATTTGACTTTCCAACTTCAAGAGTGTCCAAGTTGAAAAGACCAGCCACAAGTGCACAGTCATTCCACTATATGCCCGAAAAGAGGTTGAAGATGGAAGAAGTTGAATGAAATTAATTCAAGTTCAATGCTCCTACGAGGTGAGTTGTATATATTTCTCTATTTGAGTTTTGTCATTAAGGGAACTATTTAGTTTGATATTTTTGGAGCATGAATTCTTTTTCTTTTTCTTTTCCCCTTTATCTTATTACGTTTTTTTGATTGAGTATAATAACAGCCTCAACTTCAATGTGGATGCTACATATGAAGAGAAAGTAAGAGAGATTCCTTTAAAAAATGTGAAAAACAAAGAAAACCGAACAAACTCTGTAAGAGAGATTACTTGAAAGGATCTTGCAATTATTTTTTACATGTAACATTTGGTTTTTCTTTGAGTGCAATATATAGTAGAATAGGAAAAAAACTTTTTTAATAAATATATCTTTTGTTCTTATTGTTAAGATATATGTTATGATATCTTATTGTTTAATTTTGAGCATTATTTGAAATTGGACTTAGTTCGACATACTTGAAATTTTGTACTCTATCTTATATGAGATTCCTTCAAACTGTATTGGTGCTGTGTTTTTACGTCATGTGTGGGGCTATATTGGTGTTGATTTTGGGTGAGTAAACGATGGGAATCTCTTATTGATAGGATATCTGTTTTGGCATTATTTATTAATTGAACATATAAGATATTAATTCGATAATGACTTGGATTCAAAAGGTATATGGATAATCTTCTAGTTGCAAAAGAATCTTATCTTGAATTGAATTTTATTATCATGTTGGCATTTGAATGGTGTACATTTGGATTTTTGGATATAGCAGAAAAAAGAAACTGATTGTGTGTGTTGGAATTGCGACGTGATTGTTGCGTTAATGGAAGTGTGGAATAAAAATGCAGCTGATTTGGGTGTGTGAGAATCATTAAGTGGGTAGTGGGTGTGTAGTGGGCTAACGTGAGTAACAAAGTCCTATTGGCATCATTGGTTATCATAGAAGCAATAAATGCCCCTCTCCACGTATGCTTGAAGATACACAAGTCTCTGACTATGTTTTCCCAATGTCATATACGACACTGGCAGAACCTTTTCTCCTTTGATTTTGTTCTATTATGAGGTTATGACATATCCTTGCACCGAATTAAAAGCTTCTAGCTGTTCATTCACGGTTTCCAGCTGCAGGGTTGCTTTGTAGCTTTAGAAAGTGACGGAGGTGTACGTGACACGCGGTCTCTGTTATTATAACACATCTTGAAGCTTAACTTCTGCTTTTGCGTTTTCAATCGATCCGAGACGGTATATATAGCTGAAGGTGTGTGGGTGATTTTTTGGTTGGTTGGAGAATGGCTCTTCTATGTCTCTAGTATGGCTGATGTGAATTAAGTGGGAGCTGTGTCACGGCTGCTGTTTCTTTTAATTTTTCTGTGTACTGCACGGGCGTGCATTGGTGCATTGCACAGGCGTGCATTGATCTAGTTCAGGGAAGCGAAACTTATTGAAAAGTTGTTCCTTTTATCTCAAGTGTATTATTGTTTTTGTTTCTAGTTATTTTAATCACTTGAGATGTTCATTTAACTATCTTTATTGTCAAACGGTGTGTAAAAATCCTCTGTCGAGGTTAGTACGAAGTGGTCGTACTGTTGGGTGTGAAATTCTTTCACAAGAAGTGAGGTTGAGTGATAGTGTCAAGGGTTGAGTGGCGTTAGCTCAGTAAAGCCTTGGGTAAATCTATTGTACTTCAGTAAAAGTTATTAAGCTGGGTAAGGGGGCCGCAGACGTAGGCAAGGTGTGCCGAACTGCGTTACCAAATTTTTGGTATTCTTATTATTTCGCTTTTGCTTGATTTTAATTTTGTTTGTGTCAAAGGAGTTTACGGAAAGTTTGCGAAATAATTAACCCCCTTCGGTTTTTCAATTGGTATCAGAGCAAGGTCACTGATTCAGAACTTGGTAGCAAGATAATTGAAATAACCTTTTTGTCCAATTGGTGCCTTGGGGTTACTTCAAAAATTTAACCAAGGATTGCATATAGCGCAACCTCGGGTCGTTCTCTTGAGGAACCAAAAGATGAAATTAATTTCCTAAGTAACTAAATGCAATGCAAATTAAACTATAAAATGGGGTTGATTTAAACCAATTATCGCTAAAGTTTGCAACAAATTAAAATAAACACTAAGGACTTGTTTTTTGGTATTTTAAAATTAAAATGAGTGATATGAAATGATAATGAGTGAATTAAATAAGAAAACAAACACAAATAATTAACAATGATAAACGCAATCCTCTAGTTCAATAGCGTAGGCAATCATCACTCAAACAGATATGGGAATTAAAAACAATTAAACCAAGAATTAAAATCAAGCTATTAATCTAATAACCAAGCCATCTCGAATTGTTACAAAAATATTTTTCCAAAAATCCCAATTTACTAACTGCCACCAGACTAGTAAAATAGAACTAAGGGTATTAACACCAATGCTCGACTTTTACGCAATAATTAAGAAACATAATTAATACCAGCATCAGATAAAATGATCCAAATAATTCAAGCCACCTTGAATTATCACCAATTTTGCTAAAATCTCAATACAAGTTTTGACCCAAAACAAAGTAATGAAATTAAACTCAAAATCAACACATTATCAATTGCTAAACATTAATCTAGTCGCAAAATCTTCCAATTCAAAAATATAATCAAAACGCAACTCCAAATAATTAAATAGTTATCCTAAGATCTAGAAATCGCTAATTAATTAAATGGACAGAAGATAAATGCAGTTAAACTCCCCTATAAAAACTCCAAGCTCCTACCTTTGCCATTGAACCAAAGGATTATGATAAACTAGCCACAAAAAGTCATTGAAACTGCTGCCAACGTTGAGCTTCGACGGTGAGCCATAGGACGTGAGTTGGATTTCTACACTGTTGTGTTTTATTTTCCTTCCGTCCCAGACCAGGCCACGCTGCGCTGCCTCTTCTGCTTTGATTCCAGCACCACGCTTCCTACGCCACTCACTTCACACTTAGGATGCAGAACACGCAACACCTCAACTTGCGCTATTTTGTTTGTTTGTCTTTCTGCCGCCTCGCACCCTTCATGCACACTGCACCTCACACAAGCACACTCACGCATCCTCCAAAACCACTCACAACCACCAGCTCTTCACAGCACCTCTCCTTATTTTTTTTTCCTATTCTCTGCACACACCACCCACGTAGCCTCCAACGCCCAGCAGCCACAAGGATTTTCAACAACGCCAGTTGCCTTCAACGTTTGCCAACAAATCGGACAGCACCCAGCCTCGCAACTTCGAAGCTCCTCCAGTCCTCGCCAACGACGCACAGTTGCTGCCCTTCACGTCCCTGCCAAGACGCAGCACACACAACCTCACGCACAAGGCAGCACACACTCACTCTCTGCACACACAGCTCCTTCAATTTTCTTCGTATTTTTTTCAGCCACTCTCGCATACCAACGCACCCACACAGCACAGCTCACACGCACAACACCACTCAATAAGCCACTCTCACAGCTCACCATGCAAAAACCACCTGCACACACGTCGTTCACTTCTACACAAACCACACAGCAGCCCATAAAGATCACGCAACACTCCTTTCAACGCCCCTCACGTTGCTTTTGTTTTCCTTTTTATTTTGCTTCTCCTTCACACACCAGGACGCCACACACTCCTCACACATTCACAGCTCCTTCACTCACACACTACACACAACGCCCGTTGCCTAGCCGCCACACAACTTCGAAGCTCCTCTCCTGTCAACGCTACTGATAGGATTGAATTATCATATATTTTCTTATGTATTTTATGTGATTTCAATCTTATTTTTAAGATAAAATACTTAACTGTTATTCAATTTGTATTTTTTGCTATGTTGGATATGTTGAAGATCAAAAAGAAAATTTTTAAAAGCATTAAAAGAGGCTTGCAAAAAATTTCAAAGAGGATTTAAAAGAAGGGAGGCGTCGTTTTTGAAGGCGTGACCAAGAGGAACGACGAGGCATCAACAGCATGAAGGGAAATTTAATTGACAAACCACCGCACTGAAGAATTGAATTAAATAGAGACAGAAATTAAAATGAAGGAGTAGTGCTTGACAGGGCGTAGGTGTTCATTGTTTAATGAAAACGCAAGTCACGCACGCCACATGAACGGACAGGATTTAAGGGGCCAATTAACAAGCACGCAGCAGGTGTGAGTTGCAATTTAATTGAAAATCAGCTACAGCACAAGGGCAAGTCACGCAGCATGAGGACAGAGTCGGCCCAAGCACGCAGAAGGAGGGATTTAAAGTTATTTATCATTTTGAGTGGACGGCTGGACCTTTGGAGAGGAGGGCCCACGTTATTTAATGAAAAGGGACAAAAACCTAGGGAGGGGAGACACAGAATAAGATTGACGGCGGCTTAGAAGAGGAGAAGATTATTATTCAAACAAGAGAGAGCTCTAGACAGGGATTGCGGCGGTGGAGTTTTGAAAGCTAGAGGTTATTATTTCTTTCATATAGAAGGTGAGTGACGCAGTTGCTTTTGAAGGAGGACGACCTAGTCTGACGGCGGTAGCAGCTAATTGTGAGTGGACGATAGTGTCAAAGCTTTCGGGGGATTTTTAATTTTAGCAAAAACAAGAGGACAACAGTGGACAGCAACTTGGGTGGAAGAGTAACGTTATATTCACAATCAGCTCGAGGGAAGAAGAGGACATCATCTACAGGAGACACAACACAGAGGAGTTGCATGCGTTGGATAGCGAGAGCAAGTAACAGTGAAGGTTGAATTTCATTTTTAAAGTGTCAATTTCAGTTTTATTAGATAGTGAATAGTATTTTGTGTGGCTAAGTTTTTAATCTAGGCAAGGTACCTTACGTTTGATGCATGTAATTCATGAGACTCCTATGGTTTAATTGTTATCGTTTATTTCTTATGTTTATTTAATCTCTGTGTTTAATCGATTTATTATTGTTGAGTTTGTTGATTAATGAGGCCGATTAATTAATTGACTTGATAATAAATTGCCGA
>JAOTAX010127486.1:0-19503 GCA_025629825.1 Erythroxylum guanchezii | reverse complement strand
ACTTTGCATAATTAATCTGGTAGGGTAAATGACAAAATTAGGCAACACTTCCTTCTGGAAAGTTGTTCTATAGTGTCCCAAGTTTCTAATGACTCCAAAATAATCCAATTTGATTCAGTATTCAAAGAGTTATCCTCAAAATACCACAGACTGTGTACATTTGACATTTTGACTAACGCATGATCATGCGTCCAAGTTGTACACCTCATGACTCTCAATTGCAATATCCAAAAATTACAAACTTCATACCAATTTAAAGCAATGATAATAATCTTCATATCTTGGGACAGCTTAATCAAGCTTCGATCGATTACCAAACGACCTCTAAGCGAGATGAAATATTAGTATGTTATTCTTGAGTCTTACCTCTTGACATCCGACGGTTGGAATCTAAATTGGAGCTCTCTAGTATAGTATTTTTTGTCTAGCCCTCCTTGCATACGAGTTTATATTATGTCATATATTGGTGATGATCATTAGAATTTTTTGTGCGAAAGAGAAAATTGCCAGGAGAGAGAAAACGTTCATATCAAATTTTGCTCTTATACCGATCGATGACCAAACGATCATTGATCAGAACAAAATTTTAGTATGTTGTTCCTGAGTCTTGTATCTTGACATCCAATAGTTAGAATCTGATTTGGAGCTCTCTAACTTAGTATTTTCTGTCCAGCACTCCTTGTATACGAGTTTGTATTATGTTATATGTTGGTGATGATTATTAGATTTTTTTGTGCCAAAGAGAAAAAGTGCCCAGAAGAGAGAAAACGTTCATATCAAAATTTGTTCTAGTCTCGATCGATGAACAAACGATTTCATATTAGGACGAAATTTTAATATGTTGTTCCTGAGTCTTGCATCTTGACATCCAACGGTTAGAATCTTATTTGGAGCTCTCTAACTTAGTATTTTCTTTCTATCCCTCCTTGTATAAGAGTTTGTATTATATCATTTATTGGTGATGATTATTATATTTTTTGTGTCAAAGAGAAAAGTGCCCAGAAGAGAGAAAACATTCATATCAAAATTTGCTCTAGTCTCGATCAATGACTAAATGATCTCTGATCGGCACGAAATTTTAGTATGTTGTTCCTGAGTCTTGCATCTTGACATCTAACAGTTAGAATTTGATTTGGAGCTCTCTAACATAGTATTTTCTGTATAGTCCTCTTTGTATACGAGTTTTTAATATGTCATATATTGGTGATGATTATTTGATTTTTTTGTGCCAAAGAGAAAACTGTCAAGAACAGAGAAAAAACTCATATCAAAATTTTCTCTAGTCTTGATCGATGACCAAACGATTTCTAATTGGGACAAAATTTTAATATGTTGTTCTTGAGCCTTGCATCTTGACATCCAAGGGTTAGAATCTGATTTGGAGCTTTTTAACTTAGTATTTTCTATCTTGCCCTCCTTATATATGAGTTTGTTTTATATTATATATTGGTGATGACAATTAGATTTTTTTGTGCCAAAGAGAAAATGTTCTAGAAGGGAGAAAACGTTCATATCAAAATTTTCTCTATTCTAGATCGATGACCAAACGATTTTTGATCAGGGCTAAATTTTAGTATGTTGTTCCGGAGTCTTACATTTTGATATCTAACGGTTAGAATCTAATTTAGAGCTCTCTAACTTAGTATTTTCTGTCCAGCCCTCCCTGTATATAAGCTTGTATTATGTCATATATTGGTGATGATTGTTAGATTTTTTTGTGCTAAAGAGAAAAACGCCCAGAAGAGAGAAAACGTTCATATAAAAATTTGCTCTAGTTTTGATCGATGACCAAATGATCTCTAATTGGGAAGAAAATTGCCTAAAAGAGAGAGAACGTTCATATCAAAATTTGCTCAAGCCTCGATCGATTACCAAACGTCCTCCGATTGAGATGAAATATTAGTATGTTATTTTTGAGTTTTGCCTCTTGACATTTGATGGTTAGATTCTGATTTGGAGCTCTCTGGCATAGTATTTTCTTTCTAGCCTCCTTATGTACGAGTTTGTATTATGTCATATATTGGTGATGATTAATAGATTTTTTTATACCAAAGAAAAAAGTACCCAGAAGAAAGAAAACGCTCATATCAACATTTGCTTTAGTCTTGATCGATTAACAAACGATCTCTAATCGAGAAGAAATTTTAGTACGATGTTCCTGAGTCTTGCATATTGACATCCAACGGTTAGAATCTGATTTGAAGCTCTCTAACTTAGCATTTTTTGTCTAGCTCTCTTTATATACGAAGTTGTATTATATCATATATTGGTAATGAGTATTAGATTTTTTTGGGAAAAAGAGAATGGTGCATAGAAGAGAGAACACGTTCATATCAAAATTTATTCAAGCCTCGATTGATGACTAAACGTTCTCTGATCGAGACGAAATTTTAGTATGTTGTTTCTAAGTCTTGCCTCTTGACATCCAACGGTTAGAATCTAATTTGAAGCTCTCTAACATAGTATTTTCTATCTAGCCCTCCTTGTATACGAGTTTGTATTATGTCATATATTAGTGACGATTATTAGATTTTTTTGTGCCAAAGAGAAAAGTGCCTAGAAGAGAGAAAATGTTAATAACCAAATTTGCTCTACTCTTGACCGATGACCAAACGATCTCTGATCGGGACGAAATTTTAGTATGTTGTTCCTGAGCCTTGCATCTTGGCATCCAGCGGTTTAAATCTAATTTGAAGCTCTCTAACATAGTATTTTCTGTCTAGCCATTCTTGTATACGAGTTTGTATTATGTCATATATTGGTGATGATTGTTAAATTTCTTTGCGCCAAAGAGAAAAGTGCCCAGAAGAGAGAAAACGTCATATCAAAATTTGCTCTAGTCTCGTTCGATGACCAAACGACCTCTGATTGGGATGAAATTTTAGTATGTTGTTCTTGAGTTTTGCATCTTGACATCCAATGGTTAGTTTCTGATTTGGAGCTGTCTAACTTAGCATTTTCAGTCTAGGCCTTCTTGTATACGAGTTCATTTTTTATCATATATTGGTGATGATTATTAGATTGTTTTGGTCCCAAAGATAAAATTGCCTAGAATGGAGAAAACATTCATATCAAAGTTTGCTCTAGTGTGGATCGATGACTAAACGATCTCTGATTGGGACAAAATTTTTGTATGTTGTTCATGAATCTCGCATCTTGACATCCAACGGCTAGAATCTGATATGGAGCTCTCCAACTTAGTATTTTCTGTCTAGCCTTCCTTGCATACGAGTTCATAATTTTTCATATATTGGTGATGATTATTAGATTTTTTTGTGCTAAAGAGAAAATTGCCCAGAAGAGAGAAAGCGTTCACATCAAAATTTGGTCCAGGCTCGATCGATGACCGAACGATCTCTGATCATGACAAAATTTTAGTATGTTGTTCATGAATCATGCATCTTGACATCAACCGGTTAGAATTTGATATGGAGCTCTCTAACTTAGTATTTTCTGTCTAGCCCTCCTTATATACGAGTTTGTATTTTGTCATATATTGGTGATTATTATTAGATTTTTTGTGCCAAACAGAAAATTGCCCAGAAGAGGGAAAACGTTCACATCAAAATTTGCTCTAGTCTCGATTGATGACCGAACGATCTATGGTCGGGACGTAATTTTAGTATGTTGTTCATGAATCATGCATCTTGACATCCAACGGTTAGAATCTGATATAGAGCTCTCCAACTTAGTATTTTCTGTCCAGCCCTTCTTGTATACGAGGTCGTAATTTTTCTTATATTGGTGATGATTATTAGATTTTTTTTGTGTCAAAGATAAAATTGCCCAGAATAGAGAAAACGTTCACATCAAAATTTGCTGTAGTCTCGATCGATGACTGAACGATCTCTGATCGTGACGAAATTTTAGTATATTGTTCATGAATCATGCATCTTGACATCAAACGGTTTGAATTTGATATGGAGCTCTCCAACTTAGTATTTTCTGTCTAGCCCTCCTTGTATATGAGTTCGTAATTTTTCATATATTGGTGATGATTATTAAATTTTTTGTGCCAAACAGAAAATTGCTGAGAAGAGGGAAAGCGTTCACATCAAAATTTGCTCTAGCCTCGATCGATGACCGAACGATCTCTGATCGAGAGTTAATTTTAGTATGTTGTTCATGAATCATGAATCTTGACATCCAACGGTTAGAATCTGATATGGAGCTCTGCAACTTAGTATTTTTTGTCTAGCCGTCCTTGTATACGAGTTCGTAATTTTTCATATATTGGTGATGATTATTAGATTTTTTTGTGCAAAAGAGAAAATTGTTCAGAAGAGAGAAAACATTCACATCAAAATTTGCTGTATTCTCGATCGATGACCGAACGATCTCTAATCGTGACGAAATTTTAGTATGTTGTTCATTAATCACGTGTCTTGACATCAAACGGTTAGAATTTGATATGTAGCTCTCCAACTTAGTATTTTCTGTATTGCCCTCCTTGTATACGAGTTCGTCATGTATTGGTGGTTATTATTAGATTTTTTGTGCCAAACAGAAAATTGCCCAGAAGAGGGAAAACGTTCACATCAAAATTTGCTCTAGTCTCGATTGATGACCGAACGATCTATGGTCGGGACGTAATTTTAGTATGTTGTTCATGAATCATGCATCTTGACATCCAACGGTTAGAATCTGATATAGAGCTCTCCAACTTAGTATTTTCTGTCTAGCCCTCCTTATATACGAGTTCGTAATTTTTCATATATTGGTGATGATTATTAGATTTTTTTTGTGCCAAAGATAAAATTGCCCAGAATAGAGAAAACATTCACATCAAAATTTGTTGTAGTCTCAATCGATGACTGAACAATCTCTGATTGTGACGAAATTTTAGTATGTTGTTCATGAATCATGCATCTTGACATCAAACGGTTTGAATTTGATATGGAGCTCTCCAACTTAGTATTTTCTGTCTAGCCCTCCTTGTATACGAGTTCGTAATTTTTCATATATTGGTGATGATTATTAGATTTTTTGTGCCAAACAGAAAATTGCTGAGAATAGGGAAAACGTTCACATCAAAATTTGCTCTAGCCTCGATCGATGACCCAACGATCTCTGATCGAGAGTTTATTTTAGTATGTTGTTCATGAATCATGAATCTTGACATCCAACGGTTAGAATCTGATATGGAGCTCTGCAACTTTGTATTTTCTGTCTAGCCCTCCTTGTATATGAGTTCGTAATTTTTCATATATTGGTGATGATTATTAGATTTTTTTTGTGCAAAAGAGAAAATTGATCAGAAGAGAGAAAACATTCACATCAAAATTTGCTGTAGTCTCGATCGATGACCGAACGATCTCTAATCGTGACGAAAGTTTAGTATGTTGTTCATGAATCACGTATCTTGACATCGAACGGTTAGAATTTGATATGGAGCTCTCCAACTTAGTATTTTCTGTATTGCCCTCCTTGTATACAAGTTCGTCATGTATTGGTGGTTATTATTAGATTTTTTGTGCCAAACAGAAAATTGCCCAGAAGAGGGAAAACGTTCACATCAAAATTTGCTCTAGTCTCGATCGATCACCGAACGATCTATGATTGGGACGTAATTTTAGTATGTTGATCATGAATCATGCATCTTAACATCCAATGGTTAGAATCTGATATGGAACTCTTCAACTTAGTATTTTTTGTCTAGCTCTCCTTATATACGAGTTTGTATTATCTTATATATTGTTGACGATTGTTAGATTTTTTTGTGCCAAAGAGAAAATTGCTCAGAAGGGAGAAAACGTTCATATCAAAATTTTCTCTAGTCTCGATCGATGACCAAACGATCTCTGTTCGAGACGAAATTTTAGCATGTTGTTCCTAAGTCTTGCATCTTGACATCTAATAGTTAGAATCTGATTAGGAGCTCTCTAACTTAGTAGTTTTTGTGTAGCCTTCCTTTTATATGAGTTTGTATTATGTTATATATTGGTGATGATTATTAGATTTTTTTTATGCCAAAGAGAAAATTGCCTAGAACGGAGAAAACTTTTATATCAAAATTCTCTCTAGTCTTGATCGATGACCAAAGAATTTTTGATCATGACAAAATTTTGATATGTTGTTCCTGAGTCTTACGTCTTGACATCCATCGGTTAGAATATAATTTGGACCTCTCTAACCTAGTATTTTTTGTCGAGAACTCCCTGTATACGAGTTTGCATTAGGTCATATATTGGTGATGATTATTTTATTTTTTTGAGTCAAAGAGAAAAGTTCCCGAAAGAGAGAAAATGTTCATATCAAAATTTGCTCAAGTCTTGATCGATGACTAAACGATCTCTGATCGTGACAAAATTTTATTATGTTGTTCTTGAGTCTTGCATCTTGACATCCAATGGTTAGAATCTGATTTGGAGCTCTCTAACTTAGTATTTTCTGTGTGGCCCTCCCTGATTACGAGTTCATATTTTGTCATATATTGGTGATTAAGAGTTCGTATTCTGTCTAGCCTTCCTTGTATACCAGTTCGTATTTTGTCATATATTGGTAATAATTATTAGATTTTTTTGTGCCAAAGAGAAAATTGCCCAGAAGAGAGAAAACGTTCATATCAAAAATTTTTCTAGTCTCAATCAATGACCAAACAATCTCTGATCGGGACGAAATTTTAGTGTATTGTTCCTGAATTTTGTATCTTCACATCGAACGGTTAGAATATGATTTGGAGCTCTCTAACTTAGTATTTTCCTTATATATGAGTTCGTATTTTGTCATATATTGGCAATGACAATTAGATTTTTTTTTCCCAAAGGGAAAATTGCCCAGAAAAGAGAAAACGTTCATATCAAGATTTGTTCTAGTCTCGATCGATGACCAAACGATCTCTGATTGGGACAAATTTTTAGTGTATTATTCCTGAGTCTTGCAACTTGACATCCAACGGTTAGAATCTCATTTGGACCTTTCCAAGTTTGTATTTTCTGTCTAGCCCTCCTTGTATACGAGTTCATATTTTGTCATATATTACTGATAACGATTAGATTTTTTTGTGCCAAAGGAAAAATTGCCCAGAAAAGAGAAAATCTTCATATCAAAATTTGGTCTAGTCTCAATCAATGACCAACCGATCTCTGATTGGGATAAATTTTTGGTATATTGTTCCCGAGTCTTGTACCTTGACATCAAACGGTTAGAATCCAATTTGTAGCTCTCCAACGTAGTATTTTCCTTCTAGCCCTCCTTTACGAGTTCGTATTTTTTTCATATATTGGTGATTATTATTAGATTTTTTTGTGCAGAAGAGAAAATTGCCCGGAAGGGAGAAAAACGTTCATATAAAAATTTGCTCTAGTCTTTATCGATGACCAAACGATCTCTGATTGAAAAGAAATTTTAGTATGTTGTTTATGAATCTTGCATCTTGACATCCAACGGTTAGAATCTGATTTGGAGCTCTCTAACTTAGTATTTTCTGTCTAGCTCTCCTTATATTCGAGTTTGTATTATGTTATATATTGGTGATGATTATTACAATTTTTTGTGCCAAAGAAAAAATTTCCTAAAAGGTAGAAAACGTTAATACCAAAATTTGCTCTAGTCTAGATAGATGACCAAATGATCTCTGATCGAGACGAAATTTTAGTATGTTGTTCTTAAGTCTTGCATCTTGACATCCAACGATTAGAATCTGATTTGGAGCTCTCTAACTTAGTAGTTTTTGTGTAGCCCTCCTTTTATACGAGTTTGTACTATTTTATATATTGGTGATGATTATTGAATTTTTTTTTGCCAAAAAGAAAATTGCCCAGAACGGAGAAAACGTTTATATCAAAACTTTCTCTAGTCTCAATCGATGACCAAACAATTTTTGATCAGGACGAAAATTTGATATGTTGTTCCTGAGTCTTACCTCTTGACATCCATTGGTTAAAATATAATTTGGACCTCTCTAACCTAGGATTTTCTGTCGAGCCCTTCTTGTACACAAGTTTGCTTTAAGTCATATATTGGTGATGATTATTATATTTTTTTGAGCCAAAGAGAAAAGTTCCCAAAAGAGAGAAAGCTTTCATATCAAAATTTGCTCTAGTCTCGATTGATAATCAAACGATCTCTGATCGGGAAAAATTTTTAGTATGGTTTTCCTGAGTCTTGTATCATGACATCCAATGGATAGAATCTGATGTGGAGCTCCCTAACTTAGTATTTTCTGTCTAGCCTTCCTTGTATATGAGTTCATATTTTGTCATATATTGGTGATAATTATTAGATTTTTGTTGCGCGAAAGAGAAAATTTCCCAGAAGAGAGAAAATGTTTATATCAAAATTTTCTCTAGTCTCAATCGATAACCAAACGACCTCTGATCGGGACTAAATTTTAGTATATTGATCTCTTTTATCTTGACATCCAACGGTTAGAATCTGATTTGGAGCTCCCTAACTTAGTATTTCTTTGTGGCCCTCCCTGATTACGAGTTCGTATTTTGTCATATATTGGTGATTACTATTAGATTTTTTTGTGCCAAAGAGAAAATTGCCCAGAAGAGAGAAAACGTTCATATCAAAATTTGCTCTAGTCTCGATTGATGACTAAACGAATTCTTATTGGGACAAATTTTTGGTATATTGTTCTTGAATCCCTCAGCCTGACATCCAATGGTTAGAATCTGATTTGGAGCTCTCTAACTTAGTAGTTTCTCTCTAGCCTTCCTTGTATACGAGTTCGTATTTTGTCATATATTGGCGATGACTACTAGATTTTTTTGTGCCAAAGAGAAAATTGCTCAGAAGAGAGAAAACGTTCATATCAAAATTTGCTCTAGTCTCGATCGATGACCAAACGGTCTCTGATTGGGACAAATTTTTGGTATATTATTCCTGAGTCTTGCAGCTTGACATCCAACGGTTAGAATCTGATTTGGAGCTCTTTAACTTAATATTTTTTGTCTTGCCTTCCTTGTATACGAGTTTGTATTTTGTCATATATTAGTGATGATTATTAGATTTTTTTGTGTCGAAGAGAAAATTGCCCAGAAGAGAGAAAACGTTAATTTCAAAATTTGCTCTAATCTCGGTCGATGACCAAACGATCTCCCATTGGGACAAATTTTTGGTATGTTGTTCCTAAGTCTTGCAGCTTGACATTCAACGGTTAGAATCTGATTTGGACCTCTCTATCTTAGTATTTTCTGTCTCGCCCTCCTTGTATACGAGTTCATATTTTGTCATATATTGGTGATGACGATTAGATTTTTTTTGTGCCAAAGGGAAAATTGCCCAGAAAAGAGAAAATGTTCATATCAAAATTTGTTCTTGTCTCGATCGATTACTAAACGATCTCTGATTGAGAAAATTTTTTGGTATATTGTTCCTGAGTCTTGCAGCTTGACATTCAACGGTTTGAATCTGATTTAGAGCTCTTTAACTTAGTATTTTCTGTCTAGCCCTCCTTGTATACGAGTTCGTATTTTGTCATATATTGGTGATGACGATTAGATTTTTTTGTGTCAAAGGGAAAATTGCCCGGAAAAGAGAAAACGTTCATATCAAAATTTGTTCTTGTCTCGATAGATTACCAAACGATCTCTGATTGGGACAAATTTTTGGTATATTATTCCTGAGTCTTGCAACTTGACATTCAACGGTTTGAATCTGATTTGGAGCTCTCTAACTTAGTATTTTCTTTCTAGCCCTCCTTGTATACGAGTTCGTATTTTGTCAAATATTGGTGATGACGATTAGATTTTTTTTGCCAAAGGGAAAATTGCCCAGAAAAGAGAAAACGTTCATATCAAAATTTGTTCTTGTCTCGATCGATGACCAAACGATCTCTGATTGTGATAAATTTTTGGTATATTGTTCCTGAGTTTTGCAGCTTGACATTCAACGGTTTGAATCTGATTTGGAGCTCTCTAACTTAGTATTTTCTGTCTAGTCCTCCTTGTATACGAGTTCGTATTTTGTCATATATTAGTGATGACGATTAGATTTTTTTTGTGCCAAAGGGAAAATTGCCCAAAAAAGAGAAAACATTCATATCAAAATTTGTTCTTGTCTCGATCGATGACCAAACGATCTCTGATTGGGACAGATTTTTGGTATATTGTTCCCGAGTCTTGCAGCTTGACACCCAATGGTTAGAATATGATTTGGAGCTCTCCAACTTAGTATTTGCTCTAGTCTCAATCGATGACCAAACAATCTCTGATCAGGAAGAAATTTTAGTATGTTGTTCGTGAATCTTGCATCTTGATAAACAATGGTTACAATCTGATTTGGAGCTCTCTAACTTAGTATTTTTTATCTAAGCCTCCTTGTATACGAGTTTGTATAATGTTATATATTGGTGATGATTATTAGATTTTTTTGTGCCACAGAAAAAATTGCCAAGAAGGGAGAAAACGTTCATATAAAAATTAGCTCTAGTCTCGATCGATGACCAAACGATTTGTGATCGAGACGAAATTTAAGTATAATGTTCATAAGTCTTGCATCTTGACATCAAAAGGTTAGAAACTAATTTGGAGCTCTCAAACTTAGTATTTTTTGTATAGCCCTCCTTATATACGAGTTTGAAATATGTTATATATTCGTGACGATTATTAGATTTTTTTTTGCCAAAGAAAAAATTTACCAGAAGGGATAAAACGCTATCAAAATTTGCTTTAGTCTTGATCAATGACCAAATGATTTTTGATCACGACGAAATTTTGGTATGTTGTTCCTGAGTCTTACATATTGAAATCCATCAGTTAGAATCTAATTTGGACCTCTCTAACCTAGTATTTTCTGTTGAGACCTCCTTGCATACGAGTTTGCATTATATCATATATTGGTGATGATTATTATATTTTTTTGTCAAAGAGAAAAGTTCCGAGAAGAGAGAAAACGTTCATATCAAAATTTGCTTTAATCTTGATCGATGACCAAACGATCTCTGATCGGGAAGAAATTTTAGTATGTTGTTGTTGAGTCTTGCATCTTAGAATTCAATGGTTATAATATGATTTTGAGCTCTCTAATATAGTATTTTCGGTCTAACTCTCCTTGTATATGAGTTCGTATTTTGTCATATATTGGTGATGATTATTAGATTTTTTTGAGCCAAAGAGCAAATTGCCTAGAAGAGAGAAAACATTCATATCAAAATTTGCTTGATGTTCCTGAGGCTTGCATCTTGACTTCTAACGGTTGAAATCTGATTTGGAGCTCTTTAACTTAGTATTTTCTGTCTATCCCTCCTTGTATACGAGCTTGTATTATCTCATATATTGGTGATGATTATTAAAAAATTTTATGCCAAAGAGAAAAGTGCCCAGAATAGAGAAAACGTTCATATCAAAATTTGCTCTACTTTCGATCGATGACCAAACGATATCTAATCAGGACAAAATTTTAGTATGTTGTTCTTGACATTCAATAGTTAGAATCTGATTTGAAGCTCTTTCACTTATTATTTTTTGTCTAGCCCTCCTTGTATACGAGCTTGTATTATGTCATATATTGGTGATGACTATTAGATTTTTTTATACCAAAGAGAAAATTGCCTAGAAGAGAGAAAATGTTTATATCAAAATTTTGTCTATTGTCGATCGATGACCAAACGATCCCTGATGGGGAAAAAATTTTGGCATATTGTTCCTGAGTCTTGCAGCTTGACATCCAACAGTTAGAATCTGATTTGGAGCTCTCTAACTTAATATTTTCTATCTAGCCCTCCTTGTATATGAGTTCGTATTTTGTTATATATGCTCATGATTATTAGATTTTTTGTGCCAAAGAGAAAATTGCCTAGAAGAGAGAAAACGTTCATATCAAAATTTGCTCTAATCTTGGTCGATGACCAAACGATCTCTGATCGGGATGAAATTTTAGTATGCTGTTCTTGAGTCTTGTCTTCCTTATATACGAGTTCGAATTTATCATATATTTGTGATCATTTTTAGATTTTTTTGTGCCAAAGAGAAATTTGCCCAGAAGAGAGAAAACGTTTATATCAAATTTTACTCTAGTCTCAATCGATGACAAAATGACCTCTGATCGGGACTAAATTTTTGTATGTTGTTCATGAATCTTGCATCTTGACATCAATCGGTTGGAATCTGATTTGGAATTCTCTAACTTAATATTTTTTGTGTAACCCTCCTTATATACGAGTTTTTATTATGTCATATATTAGTGATGATAGATAGTTTTTTGTGCCAAAGAGAAAAATGCCTAGAAGAGAGAAAACGTTCATATCAAAATTTGCTATAGTCTCGATCGATGACCAAACGATCTCCGATCGAGACGAAATTTTAGTACATTGTTCCTAAGTCTTGCGCCTTGACATCCAACGATTAGAATTTGATTTGGAGCTCTCTAACTTAGTATTTTCTGTCTAGCCCTCCTTGTATACGAGTTCGTATTTTGTCATATATTGGTGATGATTATTAGTTTTTTTGTGTGCTAAAGAGAAAATTGCCCAGAAGAGAGAAAACATTCAATCAAAATTTGCTTTAGTCTTGATCGATGACCAAACAATCTCTTATCGGGACAAAATTTTAGTATGTTGTTGATGAATCTTGCATCTTGACATCCAACGGTTAGAATCTGATTTAGAGCTCTCTAACTTAGTATTTTCTATCTAGCCCTCCTTATATACGAGTTTGTATTATGTTATATATTGGTGATGATTATCAGATTTTTTTGTGCTAAAGAGAAAATTGCCCAGAAAGGAGAAAACGTTCATATCAAAATTTTCTTTAGTCTCGATCGATGACAAAATGATTTTTGATCAGGACGAAATTTTAGTATGTTATTCCTAAGTCTTACATCTTGACATCCAATAGTTAGAATCTGTTTTGGAGTTCTCTAACTTATTATTTTCTATCTAACACTCCCTGTATACGAATTTGTATTATGTCATCTATTGGTGATAATTATTAGATTTTTTTATGTCAAAGAGAAAAGTGCCTAGAAAAGAGAAAACGTTAATATCTAAATTTGTTATACTCTTTATCGAACACCAAACGATCTCTGATCGGGACGAAATTTTACTATGTTGTTCATGAGTCTTGCATCTTAACATCCAACGGTTAGAATATGATTTGGAGCTCCCTAACTTATTATTTTTTGTCTAGCCCTCCTTATATATGAGTTCGTATTTTGTCATATATTGGTGATGATTATTAGATTTTTTGTGCCAAAGAGAAAAATGCCCAGAAGAGAGAAAACGTTAATATCAAAATTTGTTATACTCTCGATTGATGACTAAATGATATCTGATCGGGACGAAATTTTAGTATGTTGTTCCTAATTTTTGCATCTTGATATCCAACGGCTAGAATATGATTTAGAGCTCTCGAACTTAGTATTTTTTTGTGTAGCCCTTCTTATATACGAGTTTGTAATATGTTATATATTGGTGATGATTAACAGATTTTTGTTCTGTGCGAAAGAGAAAATTGCCCAGAAGGGACAAAACGTTCATATCAAAATTTACTCTAGTCTCGATCGATAACCAAACGATTTTTGATCAGGACGAATTTTTGATATATTGTTCCTGAGTTTTACATCTTGATATCCATCGGTTAGAATCTAATTTGAACCTCTCTAACCTAGTAATTTCTGTCGAGCCCTCCTTGTATATAAGTTTCATTATGTCATATATTGGTGATGATTATTAGATTTTTTGTGCCAAAGAAAAAAGTTCCTAAATGAGAGAAAACGTTCATATCAAAAATTGCTCTAGTCTCGACCGATGACCAAACGATCTCTAATCAGGAATAAATTTTCATATGTTGTTCCTCAGTCTTGCATCTTGGCATCCAACGGTTAGAATCTGATTTGGAACTCTCTAACATAATATTTTCTATCTAGCCCTCCTTGTATACGAGTTTGTATTATGTCATATATTGGTGATAATTTTTAGATTTTTTTGTGCCAAAAAGAAAAGTGCCAGAAGAGAGAAAACGTTTATATCAAAATTTGCTCTAGCCTCGATCGATGACCAAACGATCTCTGATCAGGACAAAATTTTAGTATGTTGTTCCTGATGCTGGCATCTTGATTTATAATGGTTAGAATCTGATTTATATCTCTTTAACTTAGGATTTTCTTTCTAGCCCTCCTTGTATATGAGCTTGTACGATGTCATATATTGGTGATTGTTATAAAAAATTTTTGTTCCAAAAAGAAAAGTGCCCATAAGAGAGAAAACGTTTATATCAAAATTTGCTCTAGTCTCGATCGATGACCAAACGATCTCTGATCAGGACGAAATCTTAGTATGTTGTTCTTTAGTCCTACATCTTGACATCTAACTATTAGAATCTGATTTTGAGCTCTCTAACTTTGTTCTTTCTGGTTAGCCTTCCTTGCGTACGAGTTCTTATTTTGTTATATATTGGTGATGATTATTAGATTTTTTTGTGCCAAAGATAAAATTGCCTGGTAGAGAGAAAACATTCATACCAACATTTACTGTAGTCTCAATCGATGACCAAACGATCTTTGATCGGGACGAAATTTTTGTATGTTGTTCATGAATCTTGCATCTTGACATTCAACGGTTAGAATTTGATTTGGAGGTCTCTAACTTAGTATTTTCTATCTAGCCCTCCTTATATATGAGTTCATATTTTGTCATATATTGGTGACGATTATTAAATTTTTTGTGCCAAAGAGAAAATTGCCCAGAAGAGAGAAAACGTTCATATCAAAATTTGCTATAGTCTCGATTAATGATAAAAAAATCTCTAATCTGGACGAATTTTTAGTATGTTGATCATGAATCTTGCATCTTAACATCCAGCGGTTGGAATCTAATTTGGAGTTCTCTAACTTAATATTTTTTGTGTAGCACTCCTTGTATACGAGTTTGTATTATGTCATATAATGGTTATGATTCTTATATTTTTTTGTGCCCAAGAGAAAAGTGCTTAGAAGAGAGAAAACGTTCGTATCAAAATTTGTTGTAGTATCGATCGATGACCAAACGATCTACAATCGATACGAAATTTTAGTACGCTGCTCCTAAGTCTTGCATCTTAACATCCAACGATTAGAATTTTATTTGTAGCTCTCTAACTTAGTATTTTCTGTCTAGCCATCCTTGTATACGACTTCATATTTTGTCATAAATTGGTAATGATTATTAGATTTTTGTGTGCTAAAGAGATAATTGCTCAGAAGAGAGAAAACATCCATATCAAAATTTGCTCTAGTCTCGATCAATGACCAAACGATTTCTGATCAGGACAAAATTTTAGTATGTTGTTCTTAAGTCCTACATCTTGACATCCAACAGTTAGAATCTGATTTGGAGCTATCTAACTTAGTATTTTCTGTATAGCCTTCCTTGCTTACGAGTTCTTATTTTTTCATATATTTGATGATTATTACATTTTTTGTGCCAAAGAGAAAATTGCCCAAAAGAGAGAAAACGTTCATATCAAAATTTACTCTAGTCTCAATCGATGACCAAATGATCTCTGATCGGGACAAAATTTTTGTATGTTGTTCATGAATCTTGCATCTTCACATCCAACGGTTATAATCTGATTTGGAGCTCTCTAACTTAGTATTTTCTGTCTAGCCCTCCTTGTATATGAGTTCTTATTTTGTCATATATTGCTAATGATTATTAGATTTTTTGTGCAAAAGAGAAAATTGCCCAGAAGAGAGAAAACGTTCATATCAAAGTTTGGACTAGTCTCGATCAATGACTAAACGATATCTGATCGGGACGAATTTTTAGTATGTTGTTCATAAATCTTGCATCTTGACATCTATCGGTTGGAATCTGGTTTGGAGTTCTCTAACTTAATATTTTTGGAGTAGCACTCCTTGTATACGAGTTTGTATTATGTCATATATTGGTGATGATTCTTAGATTTTTTTGTGCCAAAGAGAAAATTGCTCATACGAGAGAAAACGTTCATATAAAAATTTTCTCTAGTCCCGATCGATGATCAAACTATCTCTGATCGGGACGAAATTTTTGTATGTTGTTCATGAATCATACATCTTGACATCAATTGGTTAGAATCTGATTTGGAGCTATATCACTTAGTATTTTTTGTCTAGCCCTCCTTATATACTAGTTTGTATTATGTTATATATTGGTGATGATTACTAGATTTTTTTGTGCCAAAAAGAAAATTGCTTAGAAGGGAGAAAACGTTCTTATCAAAATTTACATTAGTCTCGATCAATGAAAAAACAATTTTGATCAGGACGAAATTTTAGTATGTTGTTCCTGAGTCTTACATTGTGACATCCAACGGTTATAATTTGATTTGGAGTTCTCTAACTTAGCATTTTCTGTCTAACACTCCGTGTATACGAGCTTGTATTATGACATATATTGGTGATGATTATTAGATTTTTTTGTGCCAAAGAGAAAATTGCCCAGAAGAGAGAGAACATTCATATCAAAATTTATTCTAGTCTCGATCGAAGGCCAAATGATCTCTGATTGGGACGAAATTTTTGTATGTTGTTCATGAATCTTGCATATTGACATCCAATAGTTAGAATCTGATTTGAAGCTCTCTAACTTATTATTTTCTATCTGGCCCTCCCTGTATACGAGTTCATATTTTGTCATAAATTGGTGATGATTATTAGTTTTTTTGTGACAAAGAAAAAAGTGCCTAGAAGATAGAAAACGTTCATATCAAAATTATCTATAGTCTCGATCCATGACTAAACGATCTATGATCGAGATGAAATTTTAGTATATTATTCCTAATTCTTGCATCTTGAAATCCAACAGTTATAATCTGATTTGGAGCTCTCTAACTTAGTATTTTTTTTGTAGCCCTCCTTATATACGAGTTTGTATTATGTTATATATTGATGATGATTATTAAATTTTTTTTGTGCCAAATAGAAAGTTTCCCAGAAGGGAGAAATTGTTCATATCAAAATTTACTCTAATCTCGATCGATGACCAACCGATTTTTGATCATGAAGAAATTTTGATATATTGTTTCTCAGTCTTACATCTTGACATCCATCGGTTAGAATCTAAATTGGACCTCTCTAACCTAGTATTTTCTGTCGAGCCCTCCTTGTATATGAGTTTGCATTATGTCATATATTGGTTATGATTTTAAAAAAATTTTGTGCTAAAGAGAAAAGTGCCAGAAGGGATAAAATGTTCATGTCAAAATTTGCTCTAGCCTCGATCGATGACCAAACGATCTCTAATCGGGACAAAATTTTAGTATGCTTTTTCCTAAAGCTTGCATCTTGACTTCTAATGGTTGGAATCTGATTTGGAGCTCTTCAACTTAGTATTTTCTGTCTAGCCCTGCCCTCCTTGTATATGAGGTTGTATTATGTCATATATTGGTGATGGTTATAAAATTTTTTTGTGCCAAAGAGAAAAGTGGCCAGAAGAGAGAAAACGTTCATATCAAAATTTGCTTTAGTCTCTATCGATGACCAAACGATCTCTGATCGGGACTAAATTTTACTATGTTATTCTTGAGTCTTTCTTCGTGACATTCAATGGTTAAAATCTGATTTGGAGCTCTCTAACTTGGTATTTTGAATCTAGCCTTCCTTGTATACAAGTTCGTATTTTATCATATATTTGTGATAACTATTAGATTCTTTTGGGCCAAAGAGAAAATTGCCCAGAAGAGAGAAAAAGTTCATATCAAAATTTGCTCTAGTTTCGACCGAAGACCAAACGATCTCTGATTGGGACAAATTTTTGGTATACTGTTCCTGAGTCTTGCAGCTTGACATCCAACGGTTAGAATCTAGTTTGGAACTCTCTAACTTAGTATTTTCTTTCTAGTACTCCTTGTATACGAATTCGTATTTTGTCATATATTGGTGATGACGATTAGATTTTTTTGTGCCAAAGGGAAAATTGCCCAGAAAAAGAAAACTTACATATCAAAATTTGCTCTAGTCTAGATCGATGACCAAACGATTTCTGATTGGGACAAATTTTTGATATATTGCTCCTGAGTCCTGCAGCTTGACATCCAACGGTTAGAATCTAATTTTGAGCTCTCCATCTTAGTATTTTCTGTCTAGCCCTCCTTATATACGAGTTCGTATTTTGTCATATATTGGTGATGATTATTAGATTTTTTTGAGCCAAAGAGCAAATTTCCCAGAAGAGAGAAAACGTTAATATCAAAATTTGCTCTAGTATCGATCGATTACCAAAAGAACTCTGATCGAGACTAAATTTTAGTATGTTGTTCATGAATCTTGAATCTTAGCATCCAACAGTTAGAATTTGAATTGTAGCTCTCTAACTTAGTATTTTCTGTTTAGCTCTCCTTATATACGAGTTTGTATTATGTTATATATTGGTGATAATTATTAGATTTTTTGTGCCAAAGAGAAAATTACCCAAAAGGGAGAAAAACGTTCGTATAAAAATTTGCTCTAGTTTTAATCGATGACCAAACGATATCTGATCGAAAAGAAATTTTAGTATCTTGTTCATGAGTCTTGCATCTGGATATCCAACGGCTAGAATTTGATTGGGAGCTCTCTAACTTAGTATATTTTGTCTAGCTCTCCTTATATACAACTTTGTATTATGTTATATATTGGTGATGATTATTAGATTTTTTTGTGCCAAAGAGAAAATTACCCAAAAGGGAGAAAAACGTTCGTATAAAAATTTGCTCTAGTCTTAATCGATGACCAAACGATATCTGATCGGAAAGAAATTTTAGTATCTTGTTCATGAGTCTTGCATCTTGACATCTAACGGCTAGAATTTGATTGGGAGCTCTCTAACTTAGTATATTTTGTCTAGCTCTCCTTATATACGAGTTTGTATTATGTTATATATTGGTGATGATTATTAGATTTTTTTGTGCCAAAGAGAAAATTGCCCAGAAGGGAGAAAATGTTCATATCAAAATTTGCTATAGTCTCGATCGATAACCAAACAATTTTTGATCAGGATGAATTTTAATTATATTGTTCCTGAGTCTTACATCTTGACATCTAACGGTTAGAATCTGATTTAGAGCTCTCTAACTTAGTATTTTTTGTCTAGCCCTCCCTGTATACGAGCTTGTATTATGTTATATATTGGTGATGATTATTAGATTTTTTTTGTGCCAAAGAGAAAATTGCCCAGAAGGGAGAAAATTTTCAAATCAAAATTTACTCTAGTCTCCATCGATGACCAACGATTTTTTATCAAGGCCAAATTTTGATATGTTTTTCCTGAGTCTTGCATCTTGACATCCATCAGCTAGAATCTAATTTGGACCTCTATAACCAAGTATTTTCTGTCGAGCCCTCCTTGTATATGAGTTTGCATTATGTCATATTTTGGTCATGATTATTAGATTTTTGCGTACCAAAGAGAAAAGTTCCCAAAAGAAAGAAAGCGTTCATATCAAAATTTGCTGTAGTCCCGATCTGACACGACCCGACTTTTTAGGCTGTGTTGGCACTAGGGAATGGGTAGATTTAATGCCACCAAAGCTCGTAGTATGCCCAACTTTTCTATATTCTACTAAAACTCCGGCATGACCCATTCATTTATCTGATAAATCCTTATACCTGCTTAAT
>JAOTAX010127407.1:0-19519 GCA_025629825.1 Erythroxylum guanchezii | reverse complement strand
TTAGGTTCCGATTAAGTGAGACGACCCGAGGTTGCATCCTATATTGCAATCCTTGGAATTAAATTATTTTTGATTCGGCTTCCAAGGGATCGATCTCTGGATCGAAACGACAGTGTCGTGATCACCAAGCTACTTGGTACAAAGCTCAAACTTGCTTTGAAAGTTGTCATAAATCCTACTTAAGGGGCATTTTTATCGAAGAGGAATATTGGAGAAAATATACGCGTTGTTTTGGCCTTAGATTTTAGAATTAGATTAACCCTCCTCGTGGGATCTACACCTTAGGTACTACGTGAACGACCCATATGCTTGCGGATTATCGAGGTTAAATATTAAAACTTACACATATTAGAAAACCATCATCACTTATATACCAATACAACTCCGCTTGCTGCATCTATCATACTTTTTTCTTATAGTAGAAGTCCCTCATAGAAATATTGGATCAAGAGTTGTTCACTAATTTGATGGTGAGGGCAACCAGCATACAGCTTATTGAAACACTCATAAAACTCATATAACGTCTCCCTGCTGTGTTGTCTAATAGCACATATTTCCTTCTGAATATTTGTAGCTCAAAAGGCAGGGAAGTAATTCTCCAAAAAAGTCTTTGCATCTCATTCCAAATAGCGATTGATCCAGAGGGTAAGTAGTAAAGCCAATCTTTGGCGGTGTTCCCCAATGAGAAAGGGAGTGCCCTCAGCTTAATATACTCTTCTTAGACCCTAACTAGCTTCATACTATAACAGACCTTGTGGAACTCCTTGAGAGGTTTATGAGGATCTTCACCTATCATACCACGAAAAGTAGGCAAAAGATGAATTAACTAGATTTAAGCTCAAAAGCAACATCAATAGCAGGAAAATCAATGCACAAAGGTTGATGCTTAAGATCAAGAGAAGCCAACTACTTAAGAGTGTAATCATTATTTTGCTCTACCATATTAGAATTTGTTTCAAAAATAGAATCACTAGAAGAATTAGAAAGCAAATCTAAGGCAATTTGAATTCCTAGTGATGAACCAATTCTCTTATTAGACGATGATGGATCCTCGAAACTTTAGGGAACTTTTCTTTGTGATTTGCAAGATAGTTATAGCTTGTATAATATTTTAGTTAGTAGTTTAATATGTTTTTAGTTGTTAAATTAAATGATTAATACATGTTTAGGTTAAGATTGTGTTATTTTAGCTAGATATTTGTGTTTTGAGTGTTTATGGGTTAGAGCATGCTTTTGAGCTTAAATTTTGTGTATTTGAGGTCTTAAGCCATGATCGTGACAAAAGCTTGGTGGGTCTACCATGATCGTGGCCTCATTGTGACAGAGAGCAAAATTATCTGCCACGATCATGGCACTATGGGTCATAATTGTGGCCTGTATGATAGCAAACACAGACCGACTTCTAAAATGTAACTTTTCAAAGGATATTTCAGAATTTTGTGCCTGGGTAAACCCAAATGTTTGCCTTACATGGAAAAGATATAAATAGAAAAGAAAAAAGACCTAAAAAGGAGCTCCATTTTTTGCTACTTTGAGAAAGATCCAAGGGAGAGGAAGAAGAAGAGAGAAGAAGGAGAAGAAGGGCTGCAATGTTGCTATCTTCCTGATCCATTCTGACACTTCCAATTGACATTTCATTTAATCTTTATTATTCTTTCTTTTGATTGTATAAGATGGATTTTTGTTTGATGATGATATTATAAACTCCTTTAAACATTTGATCTTGAATCAATGTTGTTATGACTTCTTTTGATGTTAATACATTGGGTATTATGATTATTTGATGTATTTTTATGCTTTGGTAACAAATTGAGAGAGTGAAACGATAGCAAAATGATTAGATTAGGTAATGAGAATTAAATAATCTAATAGATCATGTAAATAATTAAATTAGTAATTTATACAAAGAGATATCCCGTGTGAGGTCCCGATAGTCTATTAGAGTGCTTAAGATCTAATTGGATGTGTGGGTTTTGTTATTAATTGAGATATTGCAAATTTCATAATTCAATTAAGGATTATGATTTAGGGTTTAATAGTTATACCTAGAGAGAGAGTAATCCACCCTTCAAAAGTCTAGTATCGATGCCGTATTAACTCAAAAGTAATCATGTTAGCATTTGATGATAGAATAAATCCCCCTTCTTATAATTGACTAATCTTTTTTGTGTGATTTTTTATTATTCATTAGTGGTGCTCAATTTGATTCCTTGTGTGTTAATTTTACAATTTAATTTTCAATCAATCCATATTCATCAATTTACTTTTTTATTTAGCTTTTATTCTCTTTCTAATAATCATTTTAGGCCTTAGATAACTTAGAATTAGATTAGTTCACCAACTCCTCGCGGGATCAACACCTTTAATACTATAAATTTACGATTCGTATACTTGCGAATATTTGGGTTTTATTAGAAGTAAAACTTGGTTAACAAGTTTTTGGCGTCGTTGCCAAGGAGTTAGTTGGATTAGCTTAATTCTTTTAGTCTAAGGAGTTTCTGCCACTCTTGTGTCTGTGCAATTGGATGAACACAATAATTACTAGGAGATCAAGTCAAATGGTTGAAACTTTAGAACTTGACGTCGCCTAGTTAAAGCGAGCAATCCGAAGAGCTAGACATGAAGAAGAAGAAGAGAATATTGAAAAACCATGGCTAAGGAATTTCATCAAGAGTTTCAACAAAGAGGAAACCAAGGGAACCAACTCGAACCCTCATACATTTCATGAAGCTGGATTTAATGCAACCAATCAAGATGTCACTAGACCACCTTTTTAAGCATCTTCATTTGAAATAAAGTCATCCTTACTAAACATGCTGCAAACAAATATGTAATTTTATGGACTGGCCAACGAGGATCCTAACGCGTACATGGTAAATTTCTTAGAAATATATGATACCTTCTGATATCATGGAATGTCAAAAGATGTCATTAGGATGAGGCTCTTCCCCTTCACGCTAACGGATAGAGCAAAGGCATGGTATCATTCACTCAATCTTGCAAAAGTCATAACTTGGGAGCAATTGGTGCGTCATTTTTAGACAAACACTTCCCCCTCACAAAGACTACCAAAATCATCAAGGAAATTACAAACTTTCAGCAGAGTGATAATGAATCACTGTATGAAGTTTGGGAAAGGTACAACGATTTGCAAAGGCGGTGGCCTCACCATAACCTACCTAAGGAGTTCCTGCTGTAAATTTTTTATAATGGAATGAACCCACCTACCCAAGGCACCATTGATGTAGCAGTAGGAGGATCTTTGTTGAGGAAGATGGTGGACAAAGCGGAAGAGTGTTGGAAGAAATGGCTAGTAACAGTTGTCTTTGGACAATAGATAGGAGTAGACACCCTTCGCAAGCAAAAAGGAGCTTTAGTTATTGACTCAATTACAAAAATGTAAGCTAAGATCGACAACTTGACTCGATAGCTAAATAACACGAAGGCTTCTTCCTCAGCTCCTGTGAAAGTTGTTTAGTAAAAATGTGAGTTATGCGAGCAAAAAAACCACAAAACCATTGATTATTTCTTGATGAAGGATCATAAACTAAAACAAATGAATTATATGGGAGTGCAATATGGCTGAGGAGGGGGAACAACCCTTACTCAAACACCTACAACCTTGGGTGGAAGAACCACACGAACTTCTCTTAGTCGAACATTCAAAGAGGTCAATTATAACCTCAAGGCCAAATTGGTTTTCAACAAGAGAAACCAAATTCGATGGACTCTAAGTTAGATAAGATTTTGGATAAGCTTGGAAGCCTAAATGATGCTCAAAAGAATTTGGAAGTTAGATTTGAGCAAGTAATAAAGAGTCATGCCTCTTCTATCTGTAATTTGAAGGTTCAAACGAGTCAATTAGCAAGTGGTTTATCTGCACAAAATGTGGGGAATCTCCCAAGCACTTCTGAAACAAAATTGATGGAGCAACTAAGAGTTATCACATTTCGAAATGGGAAGGAACTTGAACAACCCACAAAGACGAGAGCTACAAACCCTCCTCTTATTGAGAAAGACTAAGGAAAAGAGAAAGACGTGGACATAAGCGAATACCGTCCTTATTTTGCCCCTCTGCTTAGCCACCCAAAGTTTCATATCCTCAGTGATTGCAAAAGAATAAACTGGATGAACAATTTGCAAGATTTGTAGAGAAATTAAAGGCATTGCAGATAAATCTTTCATTCATCGACGCTTTAGAATACATGCCCAAATATGCTAAGTTTTTTAAGGACATATTATAGAAGAAGCATACTTAAGAAGAGAACCAAATGGTAGCTTTAATTGGCAACTATAGTTCCATAGTCACCAACCAGATGTCATCCAAACTTAAAGATCCAGGAAGTTTCATAATACCCTGTGTGGTTGGTGAATTTGAATTCACAAAGTGCCTCCATTATTTAAGAGCAAGTATCAATCTTATGCCTTTGTCGATATTTAGGAAATTTGGGCTTAGTGAGGTTAAGCCAACTTCAATGCTAATTTAGTTGTTTGAACAACTCTATTAAAAGACCATTTAGATTTGAGGAAGACGTTCTAATGCAAATGGACAAGTTCAGTATTCCAGTAGACTTTATAGTTTCCTGTAGACTTTATGGTTCTTGATTTTGAAAAGGATAAGACTTGTCTATTGATTCTTAGGCGACCTTTCATGAACACAGGAAAAACATTAATCTATGTTCATGAAGGAAAACTAAAACTTCGGATTGGTGAAGATCAAGTGAAATTTAATATGAACAAGGCTTTAAAGAATCTGACGGAAAGCAATGCATGTATGAAAATTGAAATTATGGATGAAGGTATGCAAGAACAAGTACAGAGTTGCGTTGTAAAATTAAAATCAATAGAAGTGGAAACAAATAATGAAGCTGAGAAGGCAAACAGGGTTAAGTCTGAAGGAGAGGATGAGATGGAGAAGTCGAGTGTTCAAACTCATCAAGACATATTAGTCCAAACCGAAGCACCCATAACACCCTCCATAGAGAAACCACCCATTTTAGAGCTTAAACTTTTGCCTACCCATCTCATATATACTTTCTTAGGTAAAGGTCAAACTTTACCCATCATCATTTTTAACCAACTGGATGGGAAACAAGAAATTAAGGTGGTAGCTATTGTTAGGAAGTGAATGAAAGCCATAGGATGGCAAATATTCGATATTTGAGGTATAAGCCCAAATGTTTGTATGCATCGAATAAACTCGAAGAAGGATGTAGAGCAGTGAGGGAACATCAATGTAGGTTAAACCCTCATATGAAAGAAGTGGTTAAGAAAGAAGTAGTAAAACTCTTAGATGCGGGGATAATATATCCCATATTCAATAGTGAATGGGTCATCCTAGTACAATGTGTACCAAAGAAAGGTGGAATGACTATAATGGAGAGTGAAAAAGGAGAATTAATTTCAATAAGAATAGTCACAGGATGGAGAGTGCGTATAGATTGTCTCAAACTTAACAAGGTGGCTAAAAAAGACCATTTCCCTCTCCCATTCATAGATCAAATGACAGAAAGAGTGGTTAGTCATTCCTTCTTTGGATAGTTACTCGAGGTATAATCAGATATTCATCTACCTAAGATCAAGAAAAGATCACGTTCACATTTCTTTATGGTACCTTTGCATATAAATGGATGCCTTTAGAATTATCCAATGCCCCAACCACATTTCAAATATATATGATGTCTATCGTCGCATATATCATCGAGAACATATTGGAAGTTTTCATGGATAATTTTTCAATTTTTGGAGATTCTTTTGAAATGTGTCTAACCAATTTGGATAGGGTACTCTAAAGATATGAAGAATCACATTTAGTGTTGAATTGAAGAAGTGCCACTTTATGGTGCAAGAGGGGATAATACTCGGGCATAAAATTTTGCACCAAGGATTTGAAGTAGATAGAGCGAAAACCAAAATTATAAAGAAACTCTCACCTCCAATCAACATCAAGGGTGTGTGCAGATTCTTAGGCCTTGCTGGGTTTTACTGTTGCTTCATTAGGGATTTCTCGCAAATTACAAGATCCTTGACAAACTTATTAGTCAAGGAAGTGCCTATCCTCTTTAATTAAAAATGTTTATCCGCATTTAATCAATTAAAGGAAGCACTAACATCAGCCCAATCTTAATGCCACCTGATTGGACACTCCCATTTGAGGTCATATACTATATGAGCAGCTAGGCTATAGGTTGCGTATTAGGTCAAAACAGAGACAAAAGGTTGCATACGATATACTATGCAAGCAAGACCCTTACAGGACCTCAACTTAATTACACCTCAACTTAACCTAGAATAAACTCTTTAGATATAAATGGATAGCCGCATTACAAATTAGGAAAACAAATTAATCAAGGCAAAAATCGTACAAGCTTGGGTTTAACCTAGGTTATGTTATCCCCAATGATTAAAAATCATTAGTTGCCACAAACTTATCTCAACATAACAGTTACAGATTATATTCAAATTCTAGTAATGAGTTCTTACTTAAAAATAATCAAATAGAGCATTTAATCATTCTCAAATAACACCCAAACATTAAACATAGGATAACACAATCAATCCCTAAGAGAAAGAAACAACAAAAACAAAGAAGAAATGGTTAATCAAGTTATCGGTATGGTTGTCACCTCCGAACCAGCGTCGAGTTGTCTACCCCTCTATGGGTCTCTCCATATATGAGAGTGTCATCGTCCTCTCTTTTGTCTCTTGAGATTTTTCCCAAATGAAAACATCAAAAATGATCATGTCTTTGTCGTCATAAACAACGATGATTTTATACTAAAAATTAGAGTTTTTGGGACAACAAGACATTTCTCACCGACGTGTATGATGGTGTCATGCCCGTGAGCCACCTTAGTCACGCCCATGAAAAATGATTCATGGGTCCATGACACTTTTTGTCATGGCCATGAGATATGTCTCACGGCCATAACAAAACCTGGTTTAACACTTTTCATGCCCTTCATTTTATGTATTTTCTTGTCTTCTCCTTCTTTAATCCTTCTTGTTCTTGTTCCATGAAGATAAGTGAGTGTGTATATTCAGAAAACGGCTTTAATATAGTGCTTTTGACTCACTTTTGCTCTTTTGCTTCTGAATTATGTATAAAATCAAATATGAACTAAAGTGAGTATCATAAGCATTCTCACAGCAATAATTACTAAGTGTTATAGGATAAATTCATAATCAATTAAACACATATCAATTCTATCCACACTTAGCTTTTGACTATCCTTGGGCAAAACATCAAAATTAAGATCATAGCCCCAAAAAAATTTACTCATTTTCCATATGTTCCAAGAATACATAATCATAAGAAAAGATTAATAACCTTCAAAAATCGTAGCAAGAATTTAACATTCAACGCTTCTACTCATGATTAATCAACATTTATCACCTTTAGAAACTAAGCAATCTAATGGTAGGCTTGGACAAAATATGTTTAACTGAGATATATTCACAGGCATACTTAACACTATTCATGATCAAGACATTTCACAACTTTGCAAATCATTTCATTTCTCCACCACTAAAGTTCACATACATAATCATTAATCAAAGGACTTTTCAAGGTTGTAATATGGGTAAGGGTAAGGTGAGATGTATTTGGGTAAAGTAGTATGAAAGCCATCAAAGCTAGTGAAACAAAAGTAACTCTCAATATAACATTAAGTGTAAAAACCAACATTCAATCACAATTGTGTAGATCAACTATGATGAATGCAAAAACTATGTTTCCTAGCTCAAATTCAAGCTCTCTCACTGCAAACCACAAGAAGCACAGATGACTCACAAAAGTTGATCATAAACAAGACTTTGTAACCATAGGAAGTGACTATTGAAAGCAACATCTACCTCATATCTAACATACTCAAATAACCCATTCAATATAACTTTAAGAGGAAAGACTAATCATAAACAACTCAACACATATGCACTCCCTCTTTGATACATTTATTTAAACACATATATATAGATATATTTTTTTCTTTTTATATATAGATATTTGTTCTTTTTCTTTTTTTCTTTTTTCTTTTTTCTTTTTTCTTTTTTCTTTTTTTCTTTTTTCTTTTTCTTTTTTCTTTTTCTTTTTTTTTTTTTTCTTTTTCTTTTTCTTTTTCTTTTTCTTTTTCTTTTTCTTTTTCTTTTGCTTTTTCTTTTTCTTTTTCTTTTCTTTTTTTATATAAACTTTGAAAGAAACTACATCAATATGGGAATTTCAATGATAAGACATAAATTAAAATCCTAACAATTATAACTATCCCAGACATATGTATACACCCACACTTAGAATTTTGTACATCTACAAACTCAACAATTGCAAATGCTCCACTAGCTTTATGGCTTGGGTAGGACATTTAGTTAAGTTCAAAAGCATGTAATGTGGTTAATACACAAAAAGGCTAATAAACCTCAAAAGGGTTTATCAAAAGGACAAATCATAAAATGGGTAGGCTATTTGGTTAATGTAGTTTGGAAAAACAAAAAAATGTCTAATCATTTTCATGTTAATGCATGTGACAAGAATGTGGTCTCAAATAGAATTCAAGGCAAAGTCAGGACGTATATTTCTTGAAGGTCGCACATACACAAAAGACGATGAGACTGATATAGATGTGTTAGTCTATAAAGGCTCAAAATCTCACTTGCTTTTACCACTAGTCACTACTCTTTTAAAGATAATGCATATTGACTAATCATAAGTGCAAAAGCACACACTAAAGTTGCCATGGATTTCTCAAGTCAATTCATTCTCTAATCATGATTATGTAATCTCAGAAATAATAGAAAAAGAAATTTTGTTTGTTTTGTTTTTTTCTCTCATTTTATTGAAAACTTAAAACAAGTAAAAACAAATAAACTAGAAAACACATACATAAAGGAAATAAATGCAAAAATTAAAAGAAAAGAAATTAACTTCCATTAAGTTGCCTCCCAAGAAGCACCTTTGTTTAGTGTCGCTGGCTCGACTCCATACTTTCCTCACGTGACAAAATTATGTTCTTCAGGTATCACAGTTTGAGCTATCTCCACATGAGGTTGTTCAAGATAGGACCTTGGTTGATAATCATTCACCTCCAATTTCTTCCTTATCTTTAAACTTCCAATCTCTACTGAATCCATGCACTCTAGAGATATTTTGAATGTCTCCTCAACTTTTTCTTCTTTGTTCAACTTCTCTAACTTGCTAGGTAAAGATAAAGATTCAATCTTAACAACAATTAGAAACTCAGTATTTACCTTCAAGCTAAAAGATGTATCCTTTTCTACTTCTAGCTCCTTCTCCACTTCTTCGATACAAGCAATTCTTTGAGCAATATTCTCAAAGTTCTTAAGCTCCTCTTCACTTTGTAAGGCGTCTACACTAATGTCCCTAGGTATACCTTAGGTTAAGATATTTGCACCTCTTTGTTTTATAATTCTAGGCGATCGACAGCTTCTATCATCTAACCTATTTGGCTTACTAAGTTCTGTATGCTCTCTTTTGTCTCCTGCTGAAACTGTTGAAGCTGCTACTGTATACTCTGTTGAAATTGCAAAGTATTAGCATTCATAATATTAATCAATTCTTCCATAGATGTACCTGAGTTTTGTTGGCTCTCTAAATTTCGGAAACCAAACCAAAATTGCCTTTCATCCTGCTGGAATTGTAGAGTATTAGCAACAAGAATATTAATCAATTTTTTCAGAGTTGGACCTCAGTCGTAATAAGAAGCTTCTAGTCTATACAAAAATTATTGTGTGTCCTGGATACTATCAAGGAAGCAATTGTGCTAGTAATCATAGCCATAACTAAAGTTAAAATGATCGCTCCAAACATGGTCATAAGATTGGGAACATGAGATATAGAAAAATTTACTTTAGTCTATGAATAGTTTTTTCAACACACAAACACTAAATAAAAAGTGAAAAGATCAAGAAATAATTGAAAGGAAACTAATTACAAACAAGTATGTACAAAACACCAATTAAAATCAAAAACTAAAACTAAAGCACCCATTCCCCTATAACTACGCCAAAAATGACGTTAGTGCATCGTAACGCTATGCAAAATAATTAGACTTATAACTATAGCAGTGGTGAGTCTAGGTTGATCCCAAAGAAAGTGTTCAGTTAGCTTTTATTATGGAAATAATTGGTGTTTAGGTTATAGGGGTTTTGGTTTATCAAACAAGAAAATAAAATTAAACTAAACTAGTAAAGACAAATTAAAGAAAACATACGAAAAGATGAAAACGATGAATTCATTTGGGACCCGGTTCTTTGATTCAATCTAAGCCTACACCCAATTAGACATATTTCATTCAATTGTTGTTCTTATACCTCTCTGGGAAACTATTAATCATAGATTAATAACAAGCTTTATTAACGCTAGTTTTCCCTTAAGTCGTGTTTAATTAAAAGATGCTTGTTAATTAAACCTAGCCATTGAATAACCTAGAATAGCTCTATAGATTTACTTGGACAGTCGCATTATGAAATAGGAAAAAAAATTAATTAAGGCAACAACCACACAAGCTCGGGTCATTTAACTTAGGTTATGTTATCCCTAATGATTAAAAACCATTAGTCGCCACAAACGAATCTCAACATAACAATTACAGATTATATTGAAATTCTAGGAATGGGTTATTACATAAAAATAATCAAATAGAGCATTCAATCATTCTCACATAACACCCAAACATTAAACATAGGATAAACAATCAATCCCTAAAAGAAAGTAACAACAAATACAAAGAAGAAATGCTTAACCTGGTCATCGGTGTCAATGTCACCTCCGAACCAACGTTGGGTTGTCTACCCCTCCATTGGTCTCTCCATTTATGAGAGCTTTATCGCCCTCTCTTCTATCTCCTGAGAGAGCCTCTATTTTTCCCAAACAAAAACACAAAATTCATGTCTCTACTGTCACAAAAACGATGATTTTATACTAAAAAGTAGAGTTTTTAGGACAATTGGACATTTCTTACGGGCATGCACGATGGTGTCACACCCATGAGCCACCTTATTTGAGGCTTACAACCATGAGAGTCAATTTCATGGATGTGACATGGGTGTTACACCTATGCAAAATGAATCATAGGCGTGACAAATGTGTGACAACCATGACACATCTCAAGGCCATAACAAATCATGCATGGCCATAAGCTGGTTCAACACTCTTCATACCCTTCATTTTATTTATTTTCTTTTCTTCTCTTACTCTAATCCTTCTTGTTTTTGCTCCACGAAGACAAGTGAGTGTATATCTTCGAAAAATGGCTCAAATATAGTGCTTTCAACTCATTCCAGCTCTTTTGATTTCGAATTGTGCCTAAAATCAAATATGAACTAAAGTGAGTATCTTAAGCATTCTTATAGCAATAGTTACTAAGTTTTATCAAATAAATTCATAATCAATTAAGCATATATCACAATGTGATCGTTGTCAATGAGTAGGCAATATCTCCAAAAGAGAAGAGATGCCTTTATCCAATATTTTGGAAGTTGAAATTTTCGATGTATGGGGCCTTTCCCATCCTCCATGGGGAACACATACATTCTAGTGTGGGTGGATTATGTATCTTCCTGGTTTGAAACCATGGCATCTCTAACTAATGATGGGAAAGTTGTCCAGAAGTTCATCAAAAGGTTATTAAATCGATTTGGAGTGCCAAGAACTATAATAAGTGATGGAGGAGTATTGAATGCAAAACACACTACTAGTCTTAAACTCAAAACCATAAGTATACAGGTCGTACTTGTAGTTGAAAGAGGATATCGATCCCTCAAGGATTTTGCTTAGGCACCACTTAATTCAGGTTTTTCTTTGTTTAAGAAATCATTTCAATCAAATTTAAAAGGATAAGTAAAATAAAGACAAACTAAAAGTAACAGGGAACAATGCAACCCAAACTAAAATTGTAAATTAAGACTTAGAGAAAATCAAGATTAAACATTAGGACTTGTTGTTATCCCTATTTTCTCCCCTCTGATAAATTGATTCAATTTATGCTCGACCCAAGATTTCCTAAAATTCTAGCTACCCTCTCTCAAGGTGTAACTAAATGTCACTAGTTAAATAAATTAAAATTAACTTTAGGATCTCCCGATGTGCAAAGCCTTTCCTAATCATTCAACTAAATATGAAGCTATCCTATAGGCAGTGTATTGATCTATTGAAATCTCTTCCTAATAAATCAATAACTTGTTATTTATATGTCTATTAATCGTCAACTCTCGTTGTAAAATTAACACACATTACCAAGCTCACTCTCTCTATTTATTGCAAGTTTAAGAACAATAGATAACACAAAAATGTATATCATTAAATCAATAACCAAAGGTTCACAAATAGTTCAACAACAAACCTTAAAAAAAATTTTAGCCAATCATAATATCCATAACATCCCTAACAATCAAATAATCCATGATAAACATGCTAGAAGAGAAAGAAATTAAAATAAGACTGGACGGGGCAGCTCCTTCTCTTCTTTGCACTATCTAGAAAATCTAGACAACGGGGCGTTCTTTGCCCAATCAAGAATGAAACCATGAATCTCCCCCTATCTCTAGACTCTCAATCTGTCTTTTAACTCCAAGAAGCAAGTTCCACAACCTTCTAGCGGCTCTCGAAATTCTATGTCTTATAAAGTCACAAAAACCTAAAAAATATACATGAAACATGTGTGTCTATTCGACTTCTATTTCCCACAATTGTGGGAATTATACTTGTGCTTCCTATGATATTGGGTTAACATAACAGAAACTTTCTCTATAGATTTCCTATGACCGTGGAAAACATGCCCTTTTCCACAGTCATGGGTTCTTGTTTTTCAGCAGCTCCACTTCTCTTCGCTTTTCTTGGTCCTTAGCTCAATCTCAAAGGTGTCCACCCTCCATTCCTACACCAAAATGATCAATTCCTACCCTAAACCAATATCAAACACAAAAGAACAACCATGAAGATCAAACTAAACAAAAACACACAAAACAAGTCCTAAAACACAACAATACTAACCTATCATACAAGAGACACATACCAAATACTTAGAAAACACATACTAATGCATAACTATCAACTTCACCAAACTTAAATCCTTGCTTGTCATCAAGCAAAATCAAACACAACCAATCAATTCTATCACTTTGTTTTCATAAAGATCAGAGCGTGCAATTCCTCAAAGTTTAGCCAACTCAAGTATCAAGCTTTTGCACATATCATGACTACTTTTCATTAGTGTACATAAGCAAACTCAATTTATGGCACCATTACTCAAAGATAAGTATAAACACATAATGAATCTTCCTCACGGTTTCACTCATTTCTCTCAATTGTTTGATGGTTAGTGTTTCACTCAAGCTCCCTATAGGAAACTACGCTACAATAGGCTTATTAATACACCAATTCTCCTCTACAATGATTACATGCATAAATAGATCAAAAGGGCATGTTTCGGGTTGTAATGAAGTAAGGTTAAGGTAGGTCAAAATAGGTAAAAGCATGCATAAAGTAATAAGTGAACAAAAGGATACAAAACATATTCTGAGATATACAAATGTAAATATACTACTACTCCGCACTTATTGATGCTACCAAAATGTTCTTCCTTTTTCTTTTCTTTTTCTCTTTTCTTTTTTCTTTTCTTATTTTTCTCTTTTTTTATATAATTGAAGAAACAACAAACAAAATAGCAACTATATACAATGTGATCAAATAGTATAAGTATAACTCAACTCATCTCGGAAAGAAAAAATTTGTACCAAAAGTCTCAAAGTAGCGCATCACTTAATACTTTACTAAACTTATGAATGAGTAGGCTAATGAGGTTTCAGATTTTGAAATATAAGGAGTTTTCAAGAAACAAAAGGGTTAAGGCTCAATGAGGCTAATAAGGGATAATAACAAGGGTAGGTCATTTAAGCTAAGAGTTATCACAAAAAGGGCCTTAATCATTTCTGTTAAGTATGTATCCAGTAGACTCAAACCGATTCGAAGCAAGTTTTAAAGGTAGTAACCTACAGGGGAATCACACACTCAAAGAAATAAGATGACTATGGACGGAGTCATATAAGCCTAATCCTCACATCGCTCAAATAAAATTTCATTATGCATCTCTACAATACCTCATTGCTCAAGTGTCATATTTTAAGTAAACTTATACAGCCAACTACTTTAATAATTCAACATGGTTCACTTTCTCCTCAAGTAACCTAATCTAAGTTCAAGCATGCATTCAATCTCATTCCAACTAGTATGATAGAATCTCATAGCAGCAAAAATCAAAATGATTCAAGTATGGTTCTATTGCTTAACACAACACAACATCAAACAATAACCTAATATGCCTAAAGCGTGCATCCTAAACAGTAAATAAAAAAATTTAAATGATGCAATTGACAAGGCAAATGTCACCTCCCCACACTTGGACAGCACATTGTCCTCAATGTGACAAGGCAACCACAAAATGAAATCAAAACATCAAATACAACATCAACCAAGCAAACAAATAACATAACTAACAAAGTAAATAAAACAATATAAAAAAGTGAAGGGTAAGAAGTCTTGTGG
The DNA here is from genome assembly GCA_025629825.1 of Erythroxylum guanchezii. Classification (NCBI taxonomy): domain Eukaryota; kingdom Viridiplantae; phylum Streptophyta; class Magnoliopsida; order Malpighiales; family Erythroxylaceae; genus Erythroxylum; species Erythroxylum guanchezii. The sequence continues at coordinate 4,965 of JAOTAX010127407.1, read as the reverse complement.
GGATTGAGGTGGTGAAGGCGTAGGAGACGGGACTTCAATGTTCTTTGTCTGGATGAACTTAAGGAATTTCTTCTTCATGTACCACTACTCCTTATGTACTTGTCACATTTTGTTTTTGAGCTCATTGATTTGTGGTCTTATTTGTTGTTGATTTGTGACCATCTGGTCAAGAATTTGCTGAAACCGATCAACATTTACTGCTACTGTTGGTTCCTCTTTGACTACTTCTTCTCAGGGCTCTGATAGCACCAAAGAGGTGGATGGTTGAGACACGGCTGCATTATTGCCCTTCCTGTTCTTAACCTCAGTACGTGTATGAGGATTTTGGAGCTCCATGAGCATCTTAAATATGATACATCAAAACATCATAGTTAGTAGTATGCACAGTATCCACATTAAGATGATAAAACAAAGCCAAAGCAGTGATAATATAAGCCCTACCAAAATATGAGCTTTTCTTATTATCGCAACTCACAATAGACCTAAAAATGTGATACGGGGTATTTATTTTAACTTTACGATCCATGCACCAAAAAAAGAAAATTTCTTTAGCAGAACATTTATTGCTTTGAGTTTTACTAAAGATAATTAAGCACATAAATTTGTGAAGCAATAAGTGCTTTGTGCTACAAATTAAAGTGTTTGGTGCATTCCTAGAATCAAAAATGTTTTCACCTGTAAGGCTTTTCCAATAGTCATCCATATAGAAGTAATCAAGATCATATAAAATTTTAGTGTTTGACAAATCAAAAAGTGCACGAATGACTGTATAATCAAGCTTATAAACATGACCACCTATTCCAAACTAAAATTTATCCATTTTAGGATTATAATACACAGTGGTAAAAAATTCAACATTCGTCATAGAGTATATCAGTACATCACAACGAATTAACCGACCCCAACCAATATTCGCAGCTAATCATCCAATATTATACCTCAAACCTAGAGTTTCTAACAATTCAAAATACATGTATCTCGAAGGCAGTAATTCCTTATATTTAAAGTCCCAAAATCACATACCTTCATCTTTCGAAAAAATTGGGAATAGGGCTCAAAAATGTGTCGCTATATCAGTTTTACCTTCATTGGAGAATTGTTGATGCAATTGGTCCATGGGTTTTCGAGCGACAAGCTTCTTTGGAGCCATTGAAGAAGAAAAATTGGCAAAAATAGGCAAAAGAGAGAGTGAGTATGTTTTAGAGAGAGAAGGAAATAAGAACTCACCAAATCCTTGTATTCTTGATGATGTAGTGTGAAATTAGTGTAAAAGAAGTTATTGATGATGGAAAAGATAAAGAAAATACCAAAGTTTTGGAGAAAATGAAAGATTTTCAAAGCTAGGGTTAGTGAGAGAGACGACTGCAGAGAGAGAAAGTGAGGGATAGTGAAGAAAGAAAAAGAAAAGAGGGTTTTAAAAAGTTTCTATCGAAGGATCCCACGATCATGTGGGTTAAGGCTCCAGAAATTTTCTGAAAGCCTTCCCACATTCGTGGAAAATGACTCCATTTCCACGATACTGGGTAAAGGCTCTAGAAAGTTTCTGGAAAGCCTTCCCATATTTGTGGGAATCAACCTAATTCCCACGATCGTGGATTATCCACTTTTTTCCAACTTCTTATTCTTCTTTTAAGCTTAACATGCATTCCCAACATTCAATCAACTTACCAACACATCAAAATCAACTATAACAAGAAATTTGAAAAGAACATAAGTTCAAACTCAAACAAAATTCAAACCAAACAAATCAAACACATAAGTACACAAAAGTAAGCAAAAGAAAGGTAAACATGCTAAGTTAAGGTCATTAGCTTGACCATTTCACATGTTTTCATGAAGAAGTGGAAGAAAGGAAAAAAGATGACTTCCATTTCTTATGAGTATGACCCTCTATAGTATGACTTGCATCTATGCCCATTGACGTTGAATGCTTCACCCTTGTCATTTTCTAACTCCAAAGCTCCACGAGGAAACGCTTGAATAACCTTGAAGGATCCACTCCATCTTGACTTAAGCTTTCTAGGAAATAATCGAAGTCTTGAATTAAACAAAAGCACTAAGTCCCCATCTTGAACTCCTTCTTCTTGATGTGAGCATCATGCCACTTCTTTGTCCTTTCCTTGTACAACTTGGCATTTTCATAAGCATCAAACCTCAATTCTTGTAATCCGTCAAGTTGTAACAATCTTTTCTCACCCGCAATCTTCCAATCCATGTTCAACTTCCTAACGGCCCAATAGGCCCGATGCTCCAACTCTAACGATAAATGGCACACCTTGCCATACACAAGTCTATATGAAGTAGTTCCTATGGTGTCTTCATAGATGTTCTGTAAGCCAATAGGGTGTCATCTAGCTTCAACACCCAATCCTTTCTTGAGGTGCTCACTACCTTCTCCAAAATCTTCTTCAGCTCTCTATTTACCACCTCCACTTGACCACTGGTTTGGGGGTAGTAAGGAGTTGCCACTCTATAGGTTCGAACAAGCTTTCAAACCCTCAGTTCCTCCAATTTTAGATAGGTCCTATACGATGGAAAACCTACCCCTAACCACGAGGCAACCTGGAATAAGCTCTCTAGATTTAACAACGCAACAACATTTAACACACTAGGGAACGACTAACCTAAGCCATAATCACACAAGCTCGGACTATGTAACCTAGAAAATTGGAATCCTAAACTAGTTAGTTAAGTATCCTAACAAATGCGACTAGCCTATTGCCACTTGTGGAAATCGCCAAGGACAATTTCGTATCACATGGCTCAATCCTAGAAATTGAACTAAGAATTACACGTAGGGTAGCTAATCCTAAGCCTTAATTCCTAATTCATGATATTTTCTCAGAATTCCAATTCAATCCTAACCTAAATCACAAAACCAAATTAATTCCAAGTCAATTCTCACAATTATTATGCTAAAATTCCATCATTAACTTCCAACCCAAGACTAAACTAGCTAAACATAACTAAAATAATTTAAACAAACTAATAACATAATAAAATAACTAAATAACGGGCTGAAAAATTAAATAAAACAGAAGAAATTAACCAACTAAAAGTTGGAAAATTCAGAACAACACTCAAATTCACCAAAACAAAGCATTTCATTAACAAATAACAATAACTAAGTTTTAACAAAAATATTTAAACAAAATACATCAAAAATAACAAGTATTTAAAGACTCAAACAAGAAATAATAGTGAAGAAAATTAAAGAAGAAGAAAAACTAAGAAAACTAAACAAAACCCTAAGGAAACTAAAGAAGAAAGACGACCAACTATGGAAAAGAAATGAAAAAAAAAAGCGAATCCCCCTCCTCCGTCTGCGTTTTTTTTGTTTATGGCTTTTATAGGTGTCTAGGTAGGTTAAAACATAAAAGACATCGCTTGTAATGTTTGTTGCTGTCTCTTCTAGTTTTCTTTTTGGTACGTGTCTCCTGGAAAGCCTAAATGCTTTTGTGCTTCTCCTTGAAAACATTAGTCATGCATGTCGTTTTTGCAAGCTCTTTAAATGCTTTGAGGATTTTTGTCTTCTTATGGAGAAAGTTCTCCACCTGCCTAGTGATGTTGCCGTCCTCTCCATGCAAGGCCTTCTTTGGTTTGTAATTTGTCTTTTCTTGTCAAGTTAGTGGGACACTTGTTAAAGGAAGCCCACTCTTCATTTGCTTTTCACTTTTTAAGCTTCTAGAAGACCTTTTAGCTCTATGTTTTGTGATTTTTGTCTTCTCATGTCTTGAAAGAGCTTGGACACGTATCCATCATTAAAAGGAAGCTCCTCTCCACTCTTTAAAATATTGTCATTTTATTTCCTAGGAATCTCCTTAATTGAAAGCCTCTCTTCATATCGTTTTATGCTCCATTCTAAGTCATTTTTATTGCTCTTTCAAAAACTCTCCAAGCAAGCTATGTACTGCCATTTCAAACCACCAAGAAAGATGTCCTTTTTTTTGCTTGGCCAAATAATGCTCTTGGAAAAGAAAGCTTCTTCGCTCATTTATGCTTTAAGGCCACCACTTGTCAACAAATCAAGGAAAGCTCCAAACTTAAATGATGTTATCTTCATTTTTGTTTTATCCTGACACCAACAAGCTATAATCTCTTTTTATTTTGTGCCTTTTCCTTGTTAAACATTTGTGCTCCAATTTGCTTTAGAATCGTGTCTTTTTGGTCTCAAATATATATCAACATTCTAACTTAGCAGTCAACACAAATTGAACACAAATTAAGCATTTTATCTTGAAAATAAGATTGAAATCACATGGAAATACATAAGAAAATATAAGATAATTCAATCATGTCAGCCTACGATATGGGAAAAAAAAGGGACACACGACTATCATTATCAAATTTTACCATTTTACCCTCCAATCAACTATATATTCATTTTTAACTTTACTTTTTTCACTCACTTTCATTTTTTACTTTATCTATCTAAGCTTTAAACCTCCAAACACTCTCACTTCTCTCTACACATATTCCAAACTTCCAATTTCTTCCAACTTCTATCGACTCGTAAGCCAGTATGCCACGCATCAAGCAAACAGTAAAGTGCGATCAATCAGCAGGGCGAAACCAAGTCTCAGGACGAGGGAAAAGAAACAGTGTAGCTGATTACGGAGCACCTTTCCTGATCTTCTCGGATGAGGAAGGTACCCATTTCATTCTCTTCATAATAAACAAATTATGGTTCCAAAGCATTTTCATTTTGAAACTTTAAATAGATTAGAATTGCAAGACAAGTTTGAAAGTTTAGCAGAGAAAATTCAATGAGGTTAGTTCATTCAATTTCAATTCTCAGTTTACAAAGAACTTACCTTATAATTTTTTACATCCTTTCAATACGAATCTAATAAATCTAGGAAATTGTGGTTTAGGTTACGAGGACAACTGTAACATCCCATTACCCACATGAGGGCTAGAATTGTGAATTCTGAAAATTTGATGAGAAATTGGGAAAATGCATTT
>JAOTAX010127400.1:0-19519 GCA_025629825.1 Erythroxylum guanchezii | reverse complement strand
TTGACAAGTAATATCAACTCAATAATTCCAAATTATTCTGTCACATTTTTATTTCCAATTCTTAATTAAGGAATGTCAACTTGGCGTCTGGTACCGGATGGACGTAATTCATTCTGTTAGGAGGAATGTGGTAAAATTGTCCCTACCAAAAACATCAAGGATGCAGCAACAATCTCCACTTCTTTACCTAATAATCGTTTGCCTTCCATGACCGATCTTCTACTTGAAGGTGTATCATATCATACAACATCAATTTCCTTATTATCTTCATTTCAATTCAAACATATGAAGTTGTTATATAAACATTTCAGGGAATTTATTACATGTTTTCAGCTGTAATGAATCTCGAAGATGACATGTATGCCGAAGGAGGCAAGAGTAATGAATCGGTTGCTTTGGAAAAATTCCCAAATCCACAGAGCTCAGATGGAAATTCACGTACGTATATGTATTCAGGATAGGTTCCATTATCCCATTTTAATATGACAATATGTAAGTTCATTCCTATTGGGGTGTAGGTAAACCATTTCCAAACGTTTCACCCACAAACTTAGTAATAGCGGCAAAGCTGTTGCAAGAAGGTATTCAAAATCAAACACGTGCGGGAAGAACATATATTGTTTCCATTGGAGCATTCGAACATGCGAGGAAGCTTCTTAGAAATCCACCTATTGGGGAGTCCTTTACCTTTACCGACTCCCATGTTACTTGGAATCCAAACAAAAGATAAAATCATTGTCATGTATCTCTGTAATACAATATAGATGTGCTATGAACTAGTTATATAATTGTACTATGACTCTAACAATTATTCTCATTACTAAATTCGAAGTTACGATATGAAACAAATCATCAGATGTTCCATTTACATATATTGTGTAGAATCACCTGATTTAGGTTCAAATTTACATATGTCGTGGAGAATTTAGTAAACGACTAATTCCAGGTACAAATATGGGACCAAAGAGATCATGTAATGTCATGCGGCCAAGGTTTAGAGGCATGTTTGGGGGGACTTACTGTGAGGGTGGCCTATCACAACCTCCAGCTGCAACTGAGTCACCACCACCACCACCAGCGCCTCCAGTTGTAGAAACATCATCACCTACGACTGGTGATGCAGAACATTCCAACAGTCAAATATCATCCAATACAATTATGGAAGATGAAGGAGTCGAGACGCAACTTGGATTTGAGGGTCCCGATGGCAGAAAGTATATAACAATATCTGATAAACAGTAAGTGCGATCACATGAAACACTGTATAAGATGAATCATTATATTGTTGTGTTAAATGTTTGCAAATTTATTACATTATGTCTTCATATATTAGGTTCATTCCGTCTGGACCGTGTTCAAGGCAAATGACATCTACTTTTAAAGAGAGGATTGATCATGAGGGTTATGCCTGGAAGAAGATCTCAGACGCCACAAAGACATTTTACTTTTAGGAGTTTGAGGTACAATATGCTATATATATGTGTTTTCTTTTTGTTGTATAGATTCATAACATACATATAAATTCCTTTTATTCTCAGAAACATTTTTACTGGAGTTTTGAACTCAATGGAATAATACATAGTGTATGGGAGTCACGTGCGCGTACACGTTATCGTGATTTTATTAATCAGATACACAATGCTGGTGTACGACCCTCTTACATTTCTGAATCCACATGGAGTCATTCGCTAAAGTACTGGAGATCACCTGAGGCAATGCACATATTGGGCCGTAACTCCACCAACAGATGTGGTAGGTCAGGGGCAGACAGTCTTCCCGTTCACACGGGAGGATCAATTACTCACTGCAAGTATGCAGAGAGACTTGTAAGAATTTAGAATATTACATTTATATTGTAAATTAGTACTTTGTATATTTGAATGTAAATTGATGTGTTCATGTTGTCATGAACATATATGTGTAGTATGCCTAATGTTCATAACTGTGTGGAGTAATTTGCTGGTGCCATTTATGGCTGTGTTGCATAATGTGCTTTCTTGAATAGGGGGTAATATAATAAAAACAACTGAGGCTCTGTCGAAATTTTATTAAATTCTAGTTCAACTTATTACTTTTCATTGTTATGTAGGAGAAATCTATGGGCGTTAGGCCTACACCCCATCAGTTGTTCTTGCATATGCACACCAAAAAATATGACGGTGTGACATTCGTAAACAGCCGATGTCGAGAACTTAATGTATGTTAATTTCATAGTTTAATATTCAATCTTACTTTTAATTATAACTTACTTATTATAATATACACATTGCCTCCTAATAGGACTAAATACAGCAAACAATTGGGCAACAGTCGCAGGATGAACTACCTGTTGATGAGACCTAGGTATATTTTGATGCAGTGGGTGGCAGGGACAGTCGGGGAAGGATCCTTGGCCTAGGCTCATGTGCCAATGCATTTTATTCTCAGTCTTCCACTATGTCGGCAACAGCAGCATCTAATTCAGAGCCGACAACGTGATGTATCAATTAGCTTGAGGCCACAGTGAATACGTTGATGAAGGTAATAACTAAGCTAAGAAATGACATAGACGAAATGAGAACGAAGGATGCAGACTCACATCAGCCACGCTCACCAAGACAACAGGATTGTTGTTGTCATAAATTTGGTTTTCAGTTATATACTATTTAATGTTACAATTTGCACTTAAGAATGGTTTCCCTTTTTATGATCATTTAACTTTTTCTATAAACAAATTCTATGGGTTCAAAACTCCTAAACTTATGTTACGATAATTTATAATTGTTCAAATTGGAATCAAATTTAACGATTAGATTTTCAAAAAATTGTCATTCAACTAGAAGTTAACAGAGATTTATAGGTGACTTCAGCGATCAAACAGGATCCACCTTTGAATTAAGCAATCAAGGGTATATATGATTAATAGCTACCATTACCGACGATATAAATTTCCGTCGGTGTGAATGTTTTCATGTTCCGATGGAACTGTCAAAACATATGCCAACTCTTCCCGACAGAACTGTCGGTAACTAAACCAACGTTCTCCGATGGTTCCATCAGAAATGCTTTGTTCTCTTCCGACGGTTCCATCGGAGGCATATTCCTTAATATTCCGACGTATTACCTTTTTGGTCGGTAACATATTACCGACCGTATGATTGTACCGTTAGTGATCAATACCGACTGTGCCGGCATCGACGTTGGTCTCCATCGCCCAACGATGTCAGTAAATGAGATTACTGACGGATTCTCCGTTCTTTCCGTCGGAAAATTCTATCGGTAAGTCTTTATTTTCTTGTAGTGCGAGTTCAGTAATGTACTTTTTAATCCAAACTGTTTCCTTTGTTGCGTCTGAAGCGACAATATACTCTACCTCAATTGTTAAATTGACAATCGTCTCTTATTTGGAACTCTTCCAACTGACCGCCCATCGTTCAGTCTGAATATATAACTCGATTGAGATTTGGAATCATCTTTATCAGATTGAAAACTGGCATCTGTATGCCCGCTCACTTTTAGATTTCCATCTCCATATATCAAGAAAACATCCTTAGTTCTTTGCAAGTACTTGAGGGTGTTCTTGACAGCCATCCAGTAACCCTCACCAAGATCCGATTGGTATCTACTCGTAACACTTAGAGCATATGATAAATCAGGTCTCGTACATAGCATAACATACATGATAGATCCTACTGCAAATGTATACGGGATCATATTCATGCGCGTCCTCTCATCTTGTGTCTTAGGACACATAGATTTCGAGAGTGTTATCCTATGAGTCATGGCAAGATACCCTCTCTTTGACTGTTCCATGCTAAACCTCTTTAGCATCTTGTCTATGTACGTTGATTGTGAAAGACCAAGCAACCTTTTTGATCTATCTCTATAGTTATTTATCCCGAGGATATAAGTTGCTTCACCAAGATCTTTCATGGCAAATTTTTTTTGACAACCAAATCTTCACATATTGTAAAATAAAAACATCGTTTCCTAATAATAATATGTCATCTACATATAACACAAGGAATACAATTGCAATCCCACTGACCTTCTTATACATACAGGTTTCATCCCGATTTTGTGAGAAACCAATCTCTTTGATCATTAAAGAGATTGGTTTCTCACAAAATCGGGATGAACCCTGTATGTATAAAAAGGAGAAACCAATCTCTTTGATTATCTCACAAAGAGATTGGTTTCTCACAAAATCAGGATGAACCTTGTATGTATAAGAAGGTCAATGGGATTGCAATCGTATTCCTTGTGTCTTATCAAAGCGAATATTCCAACTCCTGGATGCTTATTTCAATCTATAGATGGATTTATGAAGCTTGCATACCTTTTCTCCATCATAGGAGATGAAGCCCTTTGGTTGTGTCATATACACATCCTCGACTAGATTTCCATTTAGGAAAGCTATCTTCACATCCATTTGTCATATCTCATAATCATAATGGGTGACAATGGATAGGAGTATCCTAATGGATTTAAGCATTGCTACTGGTTTGAAGGTCTCGTCATAGTCAATTTCTTGTCTTTGACGGAAACCTTTGGCCATAAGCCTTGCTTTATAGGTAATCACATTACCATCCATGTCGGTTTTCTTTTTGAAAACCCATTTACTTCTTATAGGTTTTATTCCTTCGAGTGCCTCAACAAAGTCCATACTTGGTTTTCATACATGGAATCCATTTATACTTTCATGGCGCTAAGCCATTTCTTAAACTCTGAACTCTTCAGAACCTCTTCATAGATAGTAGGCTCATTATCTTCTATGAGCAATACGTCATTCTGTTCAATCACGAGAAATCCATATCTTTCTGGAATAGAGCATATCCTACGTGACGTACGAACTTCCTGTGTTGAAGAAGGTTAAACTGTTACTTCATCTATATGAGTCACAGTCTCAGATTCAGGCAGTTGATCCGTGTTTGTTTGAGCATCTTGAACTTCTTCAAGTTCAATTTTGCTCCCACTGTCTTCTTTTAAAAGAAACTCTTTCTCTAAAAAGACAACATGCTTTGAAACAAACACTTTTTGTTCCTCAGCAAGGTAAAATTAATATCCCATTGTTTCTTTAAGATATCCTATGAATAAATACTTGTCAGACTTCGCATCAAGTTTATTTGACTATATCCGCTTCACATAAGCTGGACAGCCCCAAACTTTCAAATGAGAAAGATAACGTTTTTTGTTAGTCCACATCTTATATGGAGTAACTTCAACTGTCTTTGATGGAACTCTGTTTAGCAAATAAACAACTGTCATGAGTGCATACCCCCAAAAGGATTTTGGTAAATTTGCAAAGCCCATTGTCGATCGTACCATGTCCAACAAGGTTTGGTTTCTCCTTTCAGCCACACCATTATGCTATGGTGTGTAAGGTGGAGTCTATTGAGATAAAATCCCATTATCTCTAAGATAATCTAAACATTCTTGGTCTAAGTATTCCCTACCTCGATTAGATCATAGTGTCTTGATACTTTTCCCAGGTTGGTTTTCTACTTCATTTCTGAATTGTTTGAACTTTTCAAATGCATCATATTTGTATCTCATTAGATACAGATACCTATATCGAGAATAGTCATCAATAAAGGTAATGAAGTAAAGAAAATCACTTCTGGCATGGATGGACATCAGACCACATACATTTGAATGTATTAGGTCCAATACTCCAATAGCTCGTTCACCCTTTCCCTTAAAGGGTAACTTGGTCATCTTGCCTAACAAACAAATTCACACATGTTATATGATTCATAATCAAGTGACCCTAAACTACCACTCTTGTAGAGCTTAGCTATGCGTCTCTCATTTATATGGCCAAGGAGACAATGCCATAAGTAAGTTGATTTTAAATTATCTCGTTTATGTCTTTTCGTGTCATTGACATTCGTAATTAGATGCAACATATCTAATATGTAAATTCCATTACATAATGTACCAATACCATAAAGCATTCCATTTAAACTAATAGAACAACCATTGTTATTGAAATTCAAATGGAAACCATCTTTATTTAAACAAGAAATAAACAATATGTTCTTTATTAAAACAAGTACAAAATAACAATCATCTAGTTTAATTACAAGCCCACTGGGGAGTGACAAAAAAAAGTGCCTACAGCTAATGTAGTAACTTTTGCTCCATTGCCCACGCACAGGTCTAGTTTTCCCTTCAGGAGCTGTCCACAGTCCCTAGGGCCCTGCATATCATTACATATGTGTGAGCCACAACTAGTATCTAATACCTATATGTTATGATCAGAAACAATATTAACCTCAATGACAAACATACCTGAAGGAGCTGGGGCATCTGATGCCTGCTTCTTCTTCAAGGACTCCAGATATACTTTACAGTTTCGCTTCCAGTGGCCAGTCTTGCCATAATGGAAGCAAGTTCCTTTCGACGCAGTCTCTTTCAGTTTCTTTTTGGCTGCACTTCCTTTTGGTTTTTTGGACCTTTTCATCTTTAGGTTCTTTTTTCTTGAACCAGAAGAAGAAAAGTCCACCACTAGCATTAACTTGCTATCCTTCTTGATAGCTTGCTCTGTTATCTTGAGCAGATTGATCAACTTAGGGATTGTCGTGGAGATTTGGTTCATTCGATAGTTCAACACAAACTGTGAATAACTATTAGACAGTCCAACCAGAATTAAGTCAACACTTAATTCATAGTCTATAATAAAAACCAAGGTGGTCAACCTCTCAATATAACCATTCATCTTCAGTGCACGCTGCACTGCAGATATCCCTGGAGTCATCTTAGTTATGAAGAGCAGCCTCAAGGTCTCGAGCCTTTCAGACCAAACTTGCTCATCAAAAAGCTCTCTAATATGAAACATTATGGTATTAACATTTATAGATCATGCTGCTTTTGCAACTTTGGTGACATAAAGGCTAGCATAATACAGGTAGCCAAGTTACTATCTTTGAGATGCTTACGATATGCTTTCTGATCCTCATCAGAAGCATCAACAGCAGGTGGATCAGGAAGTGGAACGTCTAGGACATAGCCTAGCTCCTCAGATCTAAGAACAATTCTCATATTTCTTAGCCAATCAAGAAAATTGGGTCCAGTTAATTTATTAGAATCCATAAGTGAGTGCAAATTCACATTGGAAGACATCTTCAATCGACCTAAATATGAAGAGAGAAAGAATGTTAGAATACAAATAAATGTATGATCATAAGGACTTGCATGACATGCATATGGCTCTCACTAGTTTCAAAGAATCCATAGCTCTCACTACGAATCCAAAAAAAATTATGACAAAATGCCCTAGTGGGTCGATATCCGACATTACTAAGAATGACCTTGGGTTTACCCAACAAGCCACCTTAGGTCAATCGGTAGGTATCAATCATATCAATTGCATCATAGATGCAACTATCGTCTAGTGCTATCAACTCGTGATGTATGCACTCACATTGGGTTATCAACTCTTGATGAGTGGACATCTGATGTGCGCTACCCAATTGTGCCTTTGTTTAAATTGACCTTAAGTTTACTCAACAAATCAACGTTTCTAGTGCAAACCGACACATTAATCCGAAAATATTATTTCTATGGTTTGAACATATCCATATAGAACAGGCTTGGGTTTACCCAACAACCCTAACTCTAAAAGAATTATGGTTCTCCTCATATTAATGGAAGGTGTTAGTTTTCATATTATGTGTGAGGGATTTCAAACTCTGGTCTCATCTAAGTCATAGGATTATAGTCACAATGACTATATGGAATGATTTAGGACGTTTCATCAATCACATTGAATATGTATCCATAATCGTCCATCATCCCACCTAACCAACCCTAGCATACATTCTTTAATGTAATCATCTCACAAGGTTTTCCTATATAGGTTGTGTTGTGTTATGCATCTAAAGATTTGACGTTTGATTCAACTCTTGAACCGAATTGCTTTCTAAGGTTGGCATCGGCTAATTTCTCAATCCGTATGTTTTCAATTCCAATTCAAAATAACAATATGCCAAGTGTAATACCCTCTACTTTGATGTACCAATTAAACACTTTAATTGTATTATAATTGCCATATCTAGTTATACTAGATATGAAATACTCAAAATAGATTAATACAATATTATTCTCTTAGATTTCCAAATAATTTGAGAACATCAAATTATCACCCTAAGTATTTCTAGGTAGTCTCCACTTCATCAACACTACTTCGGCACTTGTCACATAACTTGTGACGGCCAAAACAATCCAGACAACTAAATATACCAACAAGACGCTAATATGACATTTGATATCCGAAAATTTTTGGAAACCCAATTTCAAGAAAATCAGTTTGGCATGCATACAACATCAAAGTATCATATTTTTAATCAAATAAAAAATTATTCGAGGCATTGAAACAAAAACACACACAATCACCACTTCAAATAAACTAGGTCTAGCAGTTTTCTAAAAAATATTCAGCTCTATCTTTTGCTTGAAAAAATCATTGAAACAATTTCAATAAATGCTAAGAAAATTGTAGAGGCTATAAAATGTTCACAACATATTCCATGAATTTTTTCAGAATTTATTTCCAAGAAAAACTCAACCAACCTTAACAACCAAGCTAATCTAGAATCTGTGTTCCTCAACATAGACATTCCCAATAGCACACAAGAAATTCTCAAATAAATATTCAGTCACCTCGAAAACATTTTTCCATCTTCATAGACATTTATAAACATCTTAGAAAGAGGTTGTGGAAAGAAATCCTTAAAAAAAATTTCTAGAATTTATTCTCGAATTTGCAAGCATGTTTATTCATATAATGTGCATAAAGACAACAACCAGAATAGTAGGGAATTAATTAGAAAAAAAATATCAAATCAAATTGATAATTTTTTTTCCTTCCACAGACATATTCAGAAACATCTCATGAGCAAATCTGGGCAAGAAAATTTCGAAAATAATATCTTTATACTGATTTCAAATTCAACACAATCAGAATGCACAACTGTCACAACCAATCGACAACATCACATATGTTATGGTTTCTACTTTATACAGGACATAAGTGGCTCTAATACCACTGTAGAAAAATCTCGGTGCATACATCATATATACACGGTGCAGAAAAAAAATTGTTCCGGGACTTTCTCGAAGTCCAAGATCTATGTGCCTATATAAGGAAATATCATTAAACCTAGCGAAAAATTCCTAATTCACATACATGTTCATAACATATATTTATATAGGAATTCATGGTATTTACACAAAACAATCGTTCATATAATAACTATGTACCTTGTGTGTAGTCTCCTTCATTATTCGATCTTTTACTCATTGGGTTGTCGCAAACCACAATAACCAAAATAGACCGTCTCCAACGGTATCCACACAGAGATCAGAGAAACTAACCGAATCGAACTCTTTGATTCAGAAATAGCTAGAACAAAGACAAGAGTGCTAGTTCTATTCTTTGTTCTATAGAGAGCAAAACGTGAAGGAGAAAGAAGAGAGAAGAAGATGATAAAGCTTATGAGAATCTTGAAAGATGCTGAGAATAAGGTGAGAATCGAGAAGAAGGCTTACTTAACAATTTTTCACGATTCTTATCATCTTACTAGCCTTTTTGCTTTTGTCTTTTTATTGTTTTTTGTCTTTTGTCATTTAAAGACAATAAATGCAACTTTAAAGAAGCCTCTCTTCCTTTTCCACGTTACATACACGCACGCACGCTCGCACACACACACACACACACACACACACACACATAAATGTTGAGGTGGTCTAGTCACACTGGGGTCGGTCTTATCGTTCCGGGTGTGGAAAAGCACCAGAGACCTATTTCAGCAATATCAATGTTGCGATCTCATTGAGACATATCCCAATCTTATCGAGATCTATTTGGTTCTATTGCTCTCTATATAATGGATCTCTATCCAAAATCATTTTATGAATCCTTTGAGTCACTCTTATGTGTGTGACCCACTAGGTTTCTGGTTATGTTGGCCACTTGGATTAGCACTTAATCGAAGCAAGTCATGAGCAGCGTCTAGTAATACATCATGACCCCCAATTGATCGGAAAGTAAATGGTTTGATGAACGAACCCGTGCTTGTCACGAACCATCTCACGAACCCTCCCACAAACAATTGCTATGCAATTCGTCCTTTTACAATGCTATACCCCACTTGGTTATAAATATGGGCAAAGTGTCAACTCTCATTACACTTACTATGTCAAATCTAGCCCAAGTGATATTAGTTCTTGTCCTGGGACTCATTACTCTATATGTCAATAAAGACATTCTTTATGACACATGTACTCTAGCCAGAGATTTTCAAGTAATGACCCCAACAAGAGGCTATGGGTATCATCTTCTGCTATCACAGAAGTGGTGAATCCTCTATTGACTACTTAATTACCTTCAAATACCTCAAGCTATACCCAATCATCGTCCTATGAGCGACCTCTATAAGGCAACAAGGAATAGAGTCAAAGTACAAAATCAGTATCCAAGATATCCTTGAGTACCTCAAATCTAAGGATACTTACACCATTGTTATGATAAGATTATCACTGACATTAGAATAGAACATCTATGTGATGATCTCATGGTAGGTCATCCAATGTACTTACTACCTCTAGTAAGCATTTAAATCTCAACTCTAAACATCTCATGTTTACAGTTTCTGAGATCCACTGCTTGAACAAATTAAGAAGTTTAACATGTGCTAGTTATCTGGATTAACAGTGTCTAATCTCATTAATCCTACGACTAGGTATAATTTAGATACTGACATAATTGCACATGATAGGAATCTCAGTAGTATGATCATATCATGATTTCCTTCATGCTATGTCATATATCATGGACTTCATTAATTAGCTTATAGATCAATATCAATTCATAAATAATGAACACCAATTTAATGAAATATGTCTTTCTTTATTATTAAAAATAAAGTTTGTACACAACTTTATACAAAACACGCTAAAGGTGATTGCCTTTAGGGCACTACTCTAACAGTAATTGCATAGAAGCTTGTTAATATTCTCTGATTTAAAGGGTATTTATTAGGTGATCTACATGAAAAGTTATTTTTTAGGTGAAATGATACAGAGGATTTGCGTTCTTTAATTCTTTGGCTAGATTCCCTCTTAGCCTCTACTTAATCTTCAGTTTTCATACTGCATTTTGTCTTCAATTGCCTTAAATTTCTAAAGAAGTATGCATCTTGTTGCAATCCCAACCAAACTAATACATCATTACGTGTGCCAATCTATGAAACATTATATTCAACTGAGTCTCTGCTACCTCCACTTCAACATTCATAGGATGGTTTATTGTTAGACCATCGAGTAGCCAAAAGGAAAAAAGCAATGGTCTATCCCGGCTAATGAATTTCTTGTTAGATTTTACAAAAAAGATAATCACTTTTCTACATTTTTTTCATCTTTTGTTTTAAATATTGAATGTAATAGATACAAATTTCCGAATAACTTAATGTTTTGGTACAAAGAAGAGTATGCATCAAATTGTGTTCAAATGTGTTTTGTTTTATTTTAGAGTTAATTGAAGCACTTATAACTGCAGAAAGTAGCAAAAGTATAGATGACTATAGTTTGAAAAGAAAGGAAAAAACATGGGTAAAGACTAGAGAGTTACTGTATAATTATTGAGTCACTTATTACAACTCAAAGGATGATGGAAGTTTCTATGTTACTGAGTAATTTTTTATGGAAGTGGTGTTGCATTTTCTGTGTTAGATGGGATTTGCAAAATTTCAAATTATGTGTGGCTGATTTTGTTTTGAATTATACTTGTTTTCCGTTTAAGCTTTGATTGTTAACCAGAATATATATATCAAGTTCAGTGATGACTGTCCCTTTTGGGATTCACTATTTAGTTTCACAAAGAAACAAGTAGTAGCATATAGAAAGACAAATAATTCATAATTAACAGGGTAATACAATCTTTAACAATTTTGTCTTAACTTTAAAAACTGTTGTATATTGTTTCCAAAATCTATTTTCATTTGAGTTTTGTTCGCTCCACTTGTTTTTTTAGATTATATTGGTCAAATCTTTCAACTATTAGTGTGGCTTCCTATTTCTTGTTCGGGAATGCTTTGTGATTTTATTAGTCTATTATGCAATGGTACAATAGAATGTTTTCATATTCAATTATTTTTGCAGGTCGAAAAGACGGAGAAAATGCTGAAGGAAACAAAGAAACCATCTACGCTTCAATGAAGGTAATGAAATTGAAGTTCCCCTTGCGAAAATCTAGACTTGAGGCTGATATAGTAAGTTTAGTTTGACAACCATCTACACTTTAATTTTTCTACCTTTTCATTGGAAGTGACAAATTAATCAAGGAAATGAGGAAATGTTTTGCAAGCCCTTTTACTTATCATGTGTTTGAATCAGAGTATTAGGATAAGTTTGATATGATGAGATATTATGTTTCATTCTCAAACTTGAAGTGTACAGAAGCTTTAACATGATCTTAAAAAGTAAATAGAGAACCTCCATGTCTTGGTCCATGTTAGAGTTAATATATTATCTAATCTTGACCCTCATCTTCTAGTTTAAAATGTTTGGATGAATTGTCTTTTGGCAAGACATCAGAACTTTTATGATGATATCTCAAGTCCAAACCACACCACTTTTCATATTTTAATGATTTAAACTTTCAGATTCAGCACAAGGTGTGATGGTGAAGTCCTTGATCCACATTTATATGCTAGCATGCTTCTTAATGAGTGTAGGAGATTGTATATCATCCATTTATGAGCTATACTCAATATAAGTTAATTTTTTAAATTAAATGATCCGTTGACAATTTTATTGAAATTAAGGATATGTTCCATATTCCTCTCTGTTGCTATTTATAATATGTTGATGCTGATTCCTTTAATAGCTATATCAAAAGCTTGACTTTATTATTGACTTTTGATGTAGCATGGTTCCACCATGGCTCTTGGTCACTTGCATTTGGAAGCATGCGAAATCATGTTTAGTAAGCTTTCTTCTTAGATGGATGAGGTTTCTTTTGAAACTGAGGTTAATCCCAAGTGGAAGGTGTAGATGTATCTTAAATTACTTAAATTTTCCTTGCTATTCCGACAATGTGCTCATTGCTATATTAAGTTTGAGGCAGTACACCTAATTGTGTTGATAAACTGCAGGGAAAGGTTTTGGGAGTAATGTATTAGTCTCATTATTTATAGACAAGTTAATACACCAAAAAGGATTTCATGTTCACATAATAGGTCAGGAAATTCATGTCCATGATATCCATTTGACATCTGGAAAAAAATTGCATTTATAGAATAATAATCTCATCAATCATTAATTGTTTAATGCAGATAGTGTGGCCTTTTTTTTTTCAATGTTTGCACCTCAGTTTGATGTTAACCAATACATTTCAGTGAAACATGAAAATGCAGAATGAAGAAGTATTATTGTGCTTTTGTTCTCAAACTTCAATTCTTGCATGGTTAACTGTTATCTTCTTCCCATATGCAGAGTCAAAAATCATGTTGCAAAGAACTGCATGTACACATTGCAAATATAGTGAGTCTATATATCCAAGAGGATGCTTCAAAAAAAATCTTATGCATCCATAGTGAGTCTATGCTTAGAACACTTTTCAATTAAATTAATTCTCGTGAATAACATCTTTATGTGCATTGATTCTTATTTTAGGATAAAGTGGCCAAGGGAAGTTCAACAACCACTAAGGTTTACATATCTACTAGTACTACAAAATTGGCTCAAAAAAAATCGAGAATTAGGCTGCAGCTGCCACGGTACCTCCCACAGAGCTAGAAGCAACGGTGTTGAGTGGCAATGAGAGACCTGAAACTAGCAGCATTACTGAGGAAGGTATATTGTTTTAGGTTTGTTTTACATTTATCAGTGTGTGGCTTTTTGGTAATTATGATGGTTTTCATTTAAAAATTACTTTAAAAGATGGTTTGTGTCTCTAATTGCATGTCCAATAATCTACAGCAATGAATTGCACATGTTATACCAAAGGATATTTTCTATACTGTTGCTGTGATCCATTAATTTGAAAATTAAATCTATAGAAGGTGGAAAATTTTCAGCAATCATGCAAAGTTGCATTAAATATTTAGGAGATGTCATTTTTATGCTTTCCATGATGAAGGTTATGAGGATAGAATTTTTGCATTAAAAATCCGTATGGTTTTGTGGGTGTAACTGTTAATCCCTTATGCAAAGCCACTAAAGGAATTACATTCCAGAATGTCATGGCGTGCATTAGATTGGTATAGTAATAATAAATGTTTTGGGCTTGATCTAAGCATTAACTAATGTGTGCATAACCTTTGTCATTACCCAAACCAATATTTTCATTATTCCAAAAGGTTATTTCAAAAAGTTAAGTGAGCTATGTGAAAATTATCACTTGTCAAGGATAGTGTTTTGGTCAGTAGTTTAGAAAAGTTTTTATTTACAACCATAAGCATTTAATCTGAGCTAAATCGTCTTTTGTACTTTGACTTATAGATGACTTCCTAGTTGATAAATTTCACTTCAAATAGTCAATTAAGAGCCATCCGTATTCATGTTGTTTGTTTTTCTTCTTGATAAAGGTGGTCGTTTTCCAGGTGCAATTGGTTCAACTTCTTACTTCTCTTTGCTCTCTTTGACGCATATTGAAGGAAAGCTGGAGTTAAGGCCAATACTTGTATTAGAATTGTTTAGCTCATGAATCCAAAGATCCTTTGTAACAATTATACTTGTAGACTGTGATTTATCCTCAAAATTGACTAGTGTTGATTTGTTTTCAAGAATGTTACTTTCAATATCGTAACCCATGAATACACATTATTTATATACAATATGGTTTCTTTTTTTTCCATTCCACCATGAGTTTCTCACATATTCATTTACATTTTCAATTTTGCTAATATTTTCCCCCACAAAAAATAGAAGTTCGATGTTCATTTTTTTTGTCCATACCATTATAAGAAGTTTCATGACAATCTCAAGAATTAAACATTTCACAATTTAACACAAAAAAAAATTTAACATAAGGATTCGTCATTTATAAACAATACATAATCAACAAAATATATAAAAATTACATAATAATGAGAGTGTAAGAAAGAAATTGCCAATTCTCAGCAGGAAACAAAATGTGCCCCTTGTCGATAAAGATGCATAAATTAACTTAATCACTCTACATTCTTTTCACTTTGTATTTACAAAATATGCCTCCTGCACATGGAGCTAGACAATCACATGTCTCAACGAAACCATCTATATCTGCACTATCGTAATTAACATTACTATTTTGTCAAGAGTTATTTATCATCAAATCACTCACACCATGTGGTTGTTGTGCCTATAATCATAAAAAATAGTATCATTAGTGAATTGTGAATAAGTTACTAAGCATAATGTCATTAATAATATTATTCTGGCAAAAGATAGATACCAATTAGGAGTAGGTCATGTCCATAGAAAATGGAACAACTTCAATAGAATTTGTTTGACTTGAATTGGTAGAAACAACCTATCATCAAAAAAGATAAAGAGTATGTAATCAAAATACTAGACTAATTGTTAAAACATTGAATCTTTTTTACTAAAAAGTACACAAGTAAGGGACATGGAATTTAAGAAAAAAAATGTATAGATAGAACTCAAGATTAAATAGTAAAGTTGGTGCTACAATTATACGATTTGCCTGAGTATGAACTTTTTTCCTTTAATTCCAATATTGTTCTTTTCACGAATTTCAATCCCAATTTGGTTCAAGTAATCTGTTATAACACTCGAATATCAAACCATCTCTTCACCTTTGAAAACGATCTAGAAGGGGGGGGTTTGAATAGATCTTTTAAACTTTTTCGCAAAGTTCTACAAAAACAAAGAGTTAATACACACAAACAAACAGATTTAAATATAAAGAGAAGGGAGAGAGGCAAACACTGTTTTTATAGAGGTTCAGTGCTAAGACCTACGTCCTCTACATAAGCTCCCACTTAGGATTTTGGCAAAACTCTTTACTACACACTTTTTAGTTCAGTGTGAACTTTTCAACACAACTTGACTTCCGGCTCAAGCTATACCTTACAATCGATCTGTGTTTCGGCACAAATCCTACCTTCCAAGTGATTCTCCACTAATCACTCAACTCATAATGACAATAATAGAAATTGAAGTTGTAAAGCTCAGTACAGCTGAGAACAATTTAGAATAAGCTAAGAGCAATTTGATGATAAGTTGGAACTATAGTAGTATGCTTTGCTTTGGACTTGTGTAATCGATCATTTGAAGTTCCCTCAATTTATTTGCAGGCTTCAAGTTGTTTCTAGACGTTGTAGAATGCTCCTAGCCATTGTATGAATGATTCTCTCTTGAATGAAATCAATTGATTCGATCAGATTATGTTCAGCTGCAACTGATAGTCGACTAGTCAGTATGTAATAGTCGACTAGTACATTATAGTCAACTTGTCTTCAAGAATCAGTCGACTAGAACGAACGTTTTTCATGAACCTTTTTGCTCCGCTTTTCGAATAGTCGACTAATATAATGATAGTCGACTAGTCCATTTATCTAACTTCTAGGTCTGTTGTTAATAGTCGACTTGTAACGTGCTGGTCGACTTGTCTCAAGCTCCAACTGACAAATATGATATTATTAGTCGACTTGCAACATGATGGTCGACTAGAACTGACTCCAACTTACAGATCTCATTGCCAATAGTCGACTTGCAAATTGAGAGTCGACTAGTACCTAGCTCCAACGTACATATCTCACATAATCTTCAATCGAATTTGTTGAGATGCTGATTTAAATTATCTGAACATTGTTTATCTCTTGCACGTTGTTTATCTCATGCACGTTGAAGATATGCTTGATTTACACAAATCCTATATCTGAATTTCAATCCAAATACCTGAAATTATTTCTTAACCAATTATATAAATGTTATTATTATCAAAACATAGAAGGATTTAATTTGTCAACTTCCATTGGTCCAACAATCTCCCCCTTTTTGATAATGACAAAACATTTAGAAATTGTTTAAGAAATGAAAACAAAGAAAAATTGATCAAGGTTTTTATGCCTTGTCTTTTTGGTTAGATTGTCTCCCCCTCAATCAATAAATCAATGAAATCTAATAACATTGCAAATTCATAAAATTGTTGCAATCTATAAATTTTTAACAATGTGTCTCCCCCTTTTTGTCATAATCAAAACAATAAAAAACTCATGAAAAAAAATATAACAAATTCATATAGAATATCAAGTAGCAACCAACACAACATGAAAGTCACAAACAAGCAGATGTAAACAGAATGACATGTGAGTCTAAAGCAATTACAATAAACCATCAAGGTGGAGAAGTGTCATCATGTCTACAACCTAATTTATCAAAAATTTTCTTCATGGTTTTCTCCAAGTGAATGAGCATCCCTTGTTGAAGATCCAACCTCACGTTCACTTCTTCAATTTGATCCCTTATTTCTTGGAGCTCTTTTTGAGATACTTCACCTCTCTGCACATTGCTTGGTCTTGAGCTATTGGGTTGTTCACTGGCCCGTTTTGAATGTTGTCGTTTAGGCACTTGTTGTTCACTTGCCAACGTCAACCCAAGCTTCTCCACATGATAGGCATACACCCATCCTTTTTCAATTGTTTGCACCAACTTCATACTCCTTATGTTATAGGGTGTAAACCGCCAACTTTGGGGATACGGATAATGATCGTAGAAACTCAAATTACACTTTTGTAATTTTGAAATGTAAGTAATCAAAGCTCCATAAGGCATTCCTTCATTCTTGACTGTTTTTCCTCTAAGCTCTCCTCTCCACAAATTTGCCTTTTTTCTCATCATTTGAATAATTAAACTCAAAAAGTTAATTTTCCTACCTTCTTCCAAATTCCAAAGAATTTCCTTATCCAATGATGTAATATGATTGTTACTAGCTTTCTTAGGATAAATCACTCTATTGATGGCATAATGTAACAACCTATAGTTTAATGACAAATCCATTACCTCATAAGGTGTAGAATGATCAATACGCAATCTGCCAAGTAACTCATCTTCTTTCTCTTCATTAGAACCAAAATTTTCTTCTTCTTCCTCATCAGTATCACCATCTTCATGTCTCAAGATATTCGAACCCAATAACGATGCTCTAGGCATAACTCCACCTTTAGGCAAATTAAACCAAATACATAGATTTTCTTCACAAATAAAGATATCTTTCCTTTGAACGCTTGACTTCAAGTGAACTCCATTATCAACATTACTTCTAATCACAACCAAATTGGCATAAAATTCTCTAATCAAATCTTCATATATATCATCTGTAAAGCCCAGAAAGTCTCTCAAATTAAGACTTATGATTTCATTAAACAGATCCGTAAATTCACTATGGTCTAGCTCAACCCAATCAAATCTCATAGAAGGAATGAGTACTTCAATTTTTAGTACCTTATAGTAGAGATTTTGAGCCTCCCTAGAGATGAACCGTGGCTTAATCACGTCGTTTTCTCTGTCTACACCGCCCCTTGAAGAAGACCCTCGAACACGTGGTCGTTGTGGTGCGGTTTCTCCTTGCTTTCCTTTGACGGTAGCTTTCTTTGGACCCATGTTAAAGAACTTTGAAATATTTTAACAGAAACAGAGGATGTACGTAGGTTAGGGTTTGGGATGTTGATAAAGAGATATCAAAGAAAGAAAGAGATGATTTGTTGAATTGATGAGTGGGTTTTGAGTTTTTGTGAGAGGATTGAAGATGGGAAGTTTGATTTGAAGAAATTTGAAGAGAGTAATCAACTATGAAGAAGAAATTTCGAAGGTTGAAGAGAATGACTTTTCAAAAAAATTAGGAAAGATTGGGTTTTTAAAGACACGTGAGTACCTATAGTCGACTGATACTGTGTTAGTCGACTAGTAAAATTAATAGATGGGGGTTGTTTGACATGAAACCAGTCGACTGGTCAAAGACGATTAGTCGACTAATAAAACTTCAACAATGTATCCCTGATGCTATAGTCAACAAGCCAATCAGACATTACTCGACTAATACCACAACATCAGTCGACTTAGACTCCAATTAGTCGACTGGAATATTTCTAAAATCCAGAAGAATCATGTTATAACCTAAATGTAGATCATGGTGACATATTCTCCGATGGAATTGCATATTTGCCTAATAATTTGACCATTTTACTGTGACAGTGTATGCAAATAATTCCAATCAATCAATAAAATTCAAAGCACACATACCAAGTTTCAATTTGATGGACACAAACACATCTTCTTTAAGAGGTTTAGTAAATATATCAGCCAATTGATCACTAGAAGAGACATGTTTCAAACAAATATGACCTTTCAAACAATGATCACGTATGAAATGATGTCTAATCTCAATATGTTTTGTTCTACTATGCAAATTTGAATTTTTACTCAAACAAATTGCACTAGTATTATCACAATAAATTGGAATATTTTTAACAACAATACCATAATCAAGTAATTGATGTTTAAGCCAAAGAACTTGGGCACATGCACTTCC